>JAIPRL010000899.1:0-106518 GCA_025469235.1 Pemphigus obesinymphae
AATGAACATTATTATAAAAAATATGCTGACTTAATTTTTTTGGGGTGGTGAGAGGGGGGTTGAGCGCCTTTGCTATATTTTTAGGTAAGTACGTTAAAAATTTAAAATCGCCCCCCCCTTAATTGAGCTTCAGATACGCCACTGGTTTATGTTTGTATAATAATACAAGTAAATGGTTTCTATGTAGTATTGATAGATTATATACATTTAGCAATTTATAAATTTCGACAGTTGGCGTGAGAAATGTCTTTTTTAGTACCTAGCTAGGTATGTATTTTATTAAAGAGTTAATAGTGACCGTATAATAACGAAATATGAGTTTTAAAAGTTCCATCCCAAATGCTAATACCATATGAGATAATAGAGTTTACCAGTGAAAAATATATATAGACCTTATTAATTTATCTCAGACTAAAATTAATTTATAATATTCAATCTATTTGAATTTGGTGCTAAAAATCTCTCGATCCCAAAAAGCATCATTCCAATCAAAAATCACCCGGTTGAGAAATCTAGTGATACCACTAATTATTATTATATACATGTATAAGAATATACAAATCAAATTTCAAAATTGTATAAAAGTTATTGAAATGTGGTCTACAAGTTTCGATATTGTAATCACGTCGATATAGTTCTTTGGAAAATACTAAGTATAAATTTCAAGTTTTTGGCATTATGATTTATAAAGCTATGAGATAGGTAACAAAAATATTCCTCTCATTAAATTTGATATAGGTAGCTAATAGGTGTAAAACTGTAAATTTATTCTTAACGTCAACATTTAAATTCTGCATTTTTTTTTATCAAAAAAAGCTTTATTGCAAAACGTAAAATAATTTTATAAATTAAATTAATAAGAAAAAAAGATCATATTCAGTGGCGTATTTACGGGGGGGCAGGGGTACTGACCCTCCCCCCAGAACCAAAAAATATTGAATTTAAAAACTTAAATATCTAAAATAAATTTTTGTAGATCGAAGTTTTAAAAAATAATAATTGGAAATAGAATGTGATGACTGAAAAAAGTAATAACTATAATGCCTTAAAAATGAATATAATAACCAAATTTAGGACTCTGAGTGGTGCAAAAATATTTTTCCGTTTTATGATGATGTTTATTTGTTTTATATTTTTCTGTAAGCAATTTCTCAATTAATCGAATTCTATATTCCTACATACTATAATTTATAATGTTAATGATGAAAGAAATAAAAAAAAATCATTCGAAGGAAAAATGTAAGTAAAAATGTGTAATACCAAAATCAGAATATTTTAGGGACTGCTTCATAATCTAATTTTTTCATGCATAGGTACTCAATTTTTTGGCAATAACATTTTATTAGAAGGTACTTTGAAGAGGTAATTTGTCGATTTCTTAAAAATATAATATTAGAAAAAATTATCGAAAAATAATTAAAAAATACAGATTAAAATAATGGTTTTCCTCATAAATCTGAAAATATTGTTTATAAACATTTGAAAGTTTCATAGAATACCTATGTATTTTATTCAAGCCTCAAAAATATATAAAAAAATTATTTTAAAAATGATTATTAATATATATATTTTTTTTCTATTCAAAATGTTTTAAATAAATATTCAAGTTTCCAATTAATTTATTTACCATTTAAAATAATTTTACAAATGTGCATGGAGTATTTTGGTAATCAAAATTTGATAAACTATATATTATTATTACTAGGCCGTGGTTCTTAGATACTTTATTATTTATTACCATACTAAGGAGTAATAAACTAAATTATTAATTAAAACTTAAAAGTATACCGAATTAATGTTTTAATATTATATTTTACAAATCTCATGACCTATCCTGTAGTCTATTTTTATGTAGTATTTCTGTCAAAAAATATTGAATTTTCGTCAGGTAAACTTATGCTTAAATATTAATCAAAAATATTTTTAGTTTTTAAATACATATCTTAAAATAATCTGAAAGTAAAAACCACCATTTAGGTACTGTGCGGGTGTTTTTTATATTATTGTTCAAAAATTAGAAAAAAATTTATAACTAGAAAAATATTCAATGTTAAAAAAGTCATTTTGTCAATTGTCACTCATTTTTATTTATTCTTAATTATCCCATTTTTCTATGTGATTCAAAATATTTTACAAAAATATTCTAAAAATATCAGCATTAAGTGTATTTTATGCAAACAATTTCGAAAAGTTCAAAATGCAAGTGAAATATTTTGAATAAGTATTATTTATTAAACCATTGGTTTTCAATATTTTTTGGACCCCCCCCAAAAAAAAAAAAAAAAAAAAAGTTAAAAATACGCCACTGGTCATATTTACTCAAAAATCGTCATAAGATCATATATATTACATATTATCGTTTATACTCGTATATATTTTTTAATAATTTAGATAATTGATCCTATATAAGTTTATTATATTATAACTAAAGACCGGATTTAATTGATATTGCAACTTTTTTTGCAGTTAAGATAAACCAAATCTGATTAAATGTATAGTCGAAATATACTTTATGTGTTATGCCTATTTAATTTTATAATGCAATTTTTTGCAATTTTGTATGTTTAAATGAACAAAATATTTAACTCAGCTAAATTTATTGTATGAAAACGCTATTATGACATACCGAGTTTTTGTTATGAGTAGATAAGATTAGTTAGCCATTATCAATATAATACATAATTTTATTATCGTCGGTATTTTCCGAAATGAATAATTTTAGTTTACTATAGAATGTTCGACATAAAAGCCGGTCGACGTAGCCACCAGTGCGTCTGTCGCTGTATTATTTGTATTACTGCACAGCTGTGTAGGTACGTGTTCACCGTTAGTTTTTAAATAGGTATACTTAAGTGAAAAGCATGCCTAAAATAAAGTCAACTTTAAAAAGTAAAATTTCAAATTGGATTGTTCCTTACAATGAAAATAATAAAGTTTTTTCATCAGACGGGAAGGTTATATATTGCCTTGTTTGTAACAAATCTGTGTCCACTGAAAAAAAAAAATATCTATTAGATCATCATTCTAAAACAAGTAAGTTCAGTATTTTACGCTCATACTACAACGTAACATACTACAGATTATTTCAAAAATACTTGTATGTTTATTTTAGTTCAACACATAAATGCATTACAAAGGAATAATAATAGCAACAAAAACAACTTTTCCATTACTAATTCGAATAGCAAAAACGTATTTTTTTGAAAATGTATGTAATGCATTTGTTGCTGCAAATATTCCTTTGCATAAACTGAGCAATCATGTGTTAAAATCATTTTTCGAAAAGCATACAGGCAATACTATCCCGGACGAAAGTACTTTGAGAAAAAATTACATACCAAATATTTATAAAAGTGTAATGGACCAAATAATTAGTGATATCGGAAATAATTACGTTTACATCATTGTTGACAAGACAACCGATCCAAGAGGTTTGTACCTACACAATACATTTTTAATTTCTCATATTATAATAAAATATACTATTTTGGTTTAAGTTTGGTTATTGCAAATTTATTAATTGGTAAATTAGATGGGACGCCTAGTAAATCATATTTAGTTTCGTGTAAACAACTAGAATTTGTCAATTATGAAACTATTTGTCAGTAAATTAATTCCTCATTAAATTAAATTAAAAATATTTCCTGGTATTGAACAAAAAGTATTACTTTTTATTACTGTAAAGGAATTTAGTACCTATTTACATGATCAAAGCAGCAAAAACATTAAAAATATTTTTCCCAAAAATGATTCATATTACATGTATGGCGCACGCAATTAATAGAGTTATAGAGAAAATTTGAGAACTATATTCCGACATAAATTCATTAATTAACAATGGTAATAAATTTAATATTTAAAATCTAGATACATAGTAACTTATTTCGTTTATTTTAGGAAAAAAAGCTCTCCTAAAAGCATCATCGAGAATCAATAAATACAGAAAAGAAATGCCGGGTATACCTTTACCATCCCGAACCTATTATTACGAGGTGGGGGACATGGTTAAATGCTGCACTTTTCTATGCAAATAATTTTGAAAATTTTCAAAATGTGATTGAAAGTTTAAAAGACTTGATGCTCTTAGTGTGGAAAAGCTGAAACGACTTGTACTAAATAATGAAGTCATATGTGATTTAGCACTCATAAAATTACACTTATCCGAGTTATCCATTAATCTTACAAACTTGGAAGCATCGAATAGTGAACTACTTGAAAATATAAATATGTTTAGAAAAATTGAAAATATTTTAACAAATATTCCTGGTCCAGAAGAAAAAAAAATTAAAGACAAATTTATGTATGTAATTGAAAAAAATGAAGGGTATAAAATTATTAAATCTTATTATGAAGTCATGTCAGGTAAAAAAGATGTTAATTTAGATATAACGCCTATCTTATTGAATTGTTTTAAATATGCCCCAATAACTAGTGTAGACGTAGAACATAGTTTTTCTTTGTACAAACATATTTTAAATAATATAAGATATAATTTTAATGAACATAATTTGGAAATGTAGGTATCTAATTATCAATTTTAATTAAAAAAGTAACATTTATCTTATTATTTATTTTTTATATAACTTTTGCATTTTTATAGTGCAATTTATTATACAATTTTTATGTATTTTTTGGTGTAATCAATACATTTTAATATGCAATTTTTGTGTGTTTTCAATACAATTAAATCCGGTCTTTAATTATAACCTAACCTAAACGCCTCTGGGAACCCGGGGGCAATGATCCTGCACTGCCTATACCTACTAGCTATTACTTCTCCATATTGCTAAATCGAAAAATTAATTTTTTTAATCGCACGTTTAAATTACATATACATATTATAATATGTCCTTTGTGTGGTTTTTTTATGTATGGATTGCCTAATTTCACTTAATGATAATTTTGCATATTTTTAACCATGCCCGCAGTTAATACAAACACTCCTCAGTCTGTACACGTGTAAAGAGAAAGTATATAGGTATTTTAACAATAATCAGTTAACAGATTAATACACTTAGGTAGTAAATCACATATATTTTTACTAAGGACTTTTTTCCAATTGCCTACCCCTATATACTATATTGAAGGTACTCAACAAAAAAGGCGAAAACGATACAAATTATTTTTTAAATACGAGTATAGTACATTTAAAACACAATAAAAACATTGGTTTAGAAATATTTTATTTTTACTTTTATTATTATTTCAAAAGTACATTTAAATTGTATATACGTACCAACTATACTTCAGTAGTTATATAGTAGTACCTATTTCAAATAATATATGTGTATATAATTGGGTATTTTGATAGTATTTTTTAGCTTAATAGGTATTTGAATTTGTATATATTAGAAAATCAAAATAATGTTTGGTATCTGCACAGTTACGTTTTTTTTTTCATTTTTTTAAATTTGAGATAGGTATTGTATCTTTTACATAGTATACACAGGTATAATAGTATAGATAATCAATATTTATGAAATTGATTTGATAAAAATATAAATAGATACCTATTTTACAAAAAAATTGTATATTAGATACATTGATTTATCATTCCATTATCATTAAAGTGTATTTATTATATCAATATTAATTTAGCATTCATGTAAAAAGGAGTATTATAAAATATCTGATCATTGGAGGTGGAAGCACTTCAGTCATACTGCATGACATTGGTTGTATACATATATTATAATTTCAAATAAGTTCTTTTGATAAAACGATTTTGACCAGAGCTCACTGTTTAATAACGTGTAATATACATATAGATATGTGTATGTAAATATTATTGTCAAAATAATTTGTAATAACGAAAAATGTTTGAAAAAATGTATTAGGTATGTACATATTATGTACAAAATACCGTGTATTCCTCGAAACACTAGATGATCAATTAAATGAGAAATCCGGTGGATTTTGATGTTGCTCATTAAATTTTATGAATCGAATTGCTTCTCGATGCATCGGATTAATAATAATCGACTAAATTATGAGGTGTGCGCTAGGCGATGGAAATGTTATCACATAATTCTGTGATGTTATCGCCATTTGGTCATACATTTATTATAATTTTAAGTTTTAACCGTATGGTAGGTACCTACTGTATTTTGTCATAAAATTATTTATTGAAATTAAATATTTTGATATTCATTTTGTAAACCGACGTTTATAACCCGTCTGTTCAAGTCTTTTGTTCGAAAATTTGTTACAGAATTTTAAAAAAATTAAACATCATTGTAAAACCATTAGCTCTCTCGGTCCGTTAAAATTTAAAATATTTTGATCTATTGTAAGTCCAACAAAGAATACAGATGGTAACTAATACGGTACTTTTTATGAGAGTATGAAAAGTGGAAATTTCTTAGTAAATATCGAAAGGCCACTAAAAAAACTATGAAAAATACCATAAGCAAGCGACATTAAAAAATAAAACTTTAGTTCAAAGTAATCAATACCATCTACGTATATATCATTATAAATTGCCGTTATATAATACCTAGGCTAATATAATATATTTGTATTGCGTAAATATTCAGCTATTGAAATCCCAGGGGAATATTGCTTCCTGTCTGCAGGGGAGGCCTTTTTTTCGACGTCACGATATTTTTTTATACCACTAAACTAAATTATCGTTTTGTTTTTGTCGTAAAGAAACGTGTCGAGCGCCGTCTTGTTGTACCTATTTTGATTTATGAATGTATACGTTGGATAAGCCAATATGGTGGGCGACGAAAAGTTTCCCCGCGGTGTCGGCGATAATAATTATAGGATTTTGTTTCCTCTGAGAGATTTAAAGCTTCTGAAAATATTTATTATATATTTTTTATAGTACTTACCAACAAAATACGGTTATCCATATATAATAAGAACCATATTATATACTAACAACAATAATACATTACAAGACATTACGTTTTTTATTCCATAATAACACGTCAACAGTTAACACTCAACGTAGCTATATCACTGAGTTATTCTTTTAACGCGAGTCGTGAATTTTTTTATAACTCTATAGCCTATAGGTACAGTTTTGTATGATAAACAGCCAAGAGATTTCCAATATTTTGGAGATAGATAAGAAAAAAATCAACATCAAGTTAGCCAAAACGTATTGTTACAAGGTCAATATTAAAGCTATGCATAATACACATTTCTTCAAACGATTTCAAAAATATTATATCATTTAAATTACGTTCTTAAACCTTTATATAGAATACAAATTTGCAGTCATGTTTTGAAATTTTTCTTAATACCTACTAATGATTTCCAGATGAATATATATATTTCATTATAAACATTTTCATTAATACATTTAATATAGGTACCTACAGCAGTATACATGTATATTTTCATATAAGATTATGGTTATTATCTCAAATCGTTATGGTAAATATTGGTGCATTTTTTAAGGAATTTTCACTGGGCGACTATAAAAAAATGTATCAAAAAATACAATAGGGTGACCCCACGTCCCGTTTTTTGCTGCATTGTTCCGACAAACATTAAACGAGTTGAATTTTGTCTCACTTTTGAAAGTAAGGTACCGTTTTTTTGTTATCTATCTACCATTTTTCTAAAAAAAAAAATTATAGAAAATTTAGGAATACCTTTTTTTTTCCATTTTCAAATCGATTTATGAAAATGTTGGTAAAAAATGATTATAATTTTTTTTTTAATTTTTGAAATATGATAAAATATCCTACTATTCACTACTAATTAGATGGGGATTTTATGCTTTTATCTCATTATTATATTAAAAATAAAAATAGGTAGGTAGTAGAAAAATTATGGAAGGGTATAATTATTACTAATAACTAATAAGTTATAATGTATAATATTCCTGATAGGCAAGAATATAGTATATGTATGTACCTATATTGTATATATATATTTATAATATATTTATGTCCAAAGTTCGTATATTAATTTCAAAAAACGTTTAATTAATAAATGATTTTTGTAAATATTTTTATCTTTGTATATTTATAATGATACAGAACCAAGTCACATACCAATATCTTCATCGCACAAAACTTTACTATATTTTAATTTCAGAAAAAACCACTCACCTTCTTATGAACTTAATTATTGTGTCCTTAGAATTGTGTACATTTAATACTATTGTAAATAAAAGTAGGTATATATACTAATACTTGATTAATTATCAACAAGTTCATTATTATGTATTTATTTTTTTATTTTGTATTTATTCAGCTTTATATATTTATTCATAATTATTCATTACCCAATTATTATGTAATATATAATATGTGTTAATAACACATAATTAACATAATTATTACATAATATATATTATGTAATAATTATATATAACAATTATTATTATAACTGTATTAAACTGAACAGGTATTTAAATTTTAAACAGCACATAAAAGGGGTTAAGAACAAAATATAGTCACGGAATAATAACGTCTTAACTAAGCTATCCGAAACAAATTGAGGATGTAATAAGGCTAGTGTGCCGGGTAAGTTGGCTATGACATTAGTCTACAATGTCTCTGAAAACTGCACATCAATGTGAACAAGAATTGTTCACTGTAAATATACAGACTTCAGATTAACCACACAATGAGGATCATAACAGGCGCTGTTAAGGCCACCATCATACAATGGCCAATATATACAGTATACTTGCAAATATCCTACCTGACATTCGATGATATAATAAATTACAATTTTTATTTAAATATAAATACTGCAACTGTCAATACAGCGAAAACAATTTAAAATTTATCCGACCTTCTAGTCCATATCTAGTGATATATAGGTACATATTTATATATAATATATAATCCTTTCTAGCATTTACCAGTATTTATATGACATTTTAAAACTACTGTATTCATATTAATTGTAGAATAATTTGTAATGAGAATGACCAATAATAATAATTCTGTGGCAAGTATTATTATTATTATTATTATTCTGTGAGACCAGTGACCACAAATTTAAAATGTTAATATTTTATATTTATAAAATCACCAGTTATATAATATTTTCCTAAATAATAGCTGATAAAATTCTTGAAAACAAAGTACACCTACGTGCACGACTATGTAGGCATTTGAGATGGTTTTAATATACTCTGACACCCTGTTAATTATTATAATTTGTTCTAAATACTTTTAATATTATACTTTAAATTTATTATAATTGCTTGATAATATCACAGTATAAATGTTAAATACATTTAGAATTTCTAAATTAGAAATAGGTACTTTAGAATGTTCAATGTTCTGTAACTTCTGTGTTAAAATTGATGGCAGGTTCCGTGTTGGTATGTTGGTATATTTTTTTATTGTTGTATATTATCATTTATCTTATATTTATACAATTTCATTTAAAATATTACTTATATTTTGTGATAACATTTTAAATTTCTCAATTTTATAAACATGAAAATATCGTAGAATGATGAAATAAAAAAATAATTTTAATGATAAACATTAGGTACTACATAGCTATATGTACTTAATGCCCCATACTTAGCTATGTAACTATGTTATGCTATTGATGTTCCACTTTCCGTAATCTTTTGATACAAATTATTTACAAATTGTTACATGTTAAAAAATAATTTTGAAAATTCAACAGATTTAAATAAAAATTTGACTCCATGAAGGTCTAAATACTCCTCGCTACAAAAACCTTAAGATTTTTTCTATATGCATAATTAAGAATGTGTATATTTTTAAGGAATTCTGTATACAGACAATATATTTAAAACATATGAAAAATGAAAATTTAACAATTAAATCCCGTATCCATATCATTTTTAATGTTGTATAATCATAACATTTATCGCACTTACCACCGACATTAATTATACATTTTTAATTGAGGTATTTCCATGGACCCTTAAACATTTTTCTGATTAAAAAACAAATACGATCCGTATTTCCGTCCGGTCTCGACGAAATATAACAAATGATAATTGATATATTTAAATGTATGAGTATATATATATAATATATACTCTATTTTACATAGGCAGTCATACTGTGTACACTGTACTTATTATTATTACAGTTTTGACGGATTATCTAATAAACGTAATGTTTACCCACCCAATACCAACTGCGGTTTGTGAGATTTTACATCATGTCACGATGACTCTTCGATATGCTAATAAGTAAAATTATACATAC
Source organism: Pemphigus obesinymphae (assembly GCA_025469235.1). NCBI lineage: Eukaryota > Metazoa > Arthropoda > Insecta > Hemiptera > Aphididae > Pemphigus > Pemphigus obesinymphae. Next base: position 10,170 of record JAIPRL010000899.1, read on the forward strand.
AATATAGCTAATGCTTATTTAATTCATGTGAGAAAAATGGTCATTTGTTTCTATGCTTGTCCTATATTAACCTATACCTACGCCGATCATGAAAATTTGGAACTTTATTTTACACATAATATAAATAATAATCATACATATCATATTATTCGTATAATGATTATTATTTATTAGTAATTATAATAGAGCGTTTTCATCGAAACAAATAATATATAATATTTTTTTAAGCTATTAAACCAATCTTTTTTAAGATTTTGACTTTTTAATTTTTTAGTGAATCATTTTAACTCGAAGCTTACAACATTGGCGACATTTATCACATTGATTATTTGAATTATAAAAAAGAAACTAAAAATTGGACATGCTGTGCATTTGCTCATAGCTGAACAGAACACCTATATAGATGATATTATTCACTAATATACTCAAAATATAAAAATTGAATCTTTATCCTGCATAATCGCATAGGCCGAAAAAAATATTTATGCATTGTGTTTTTAGACAGGATGGTGATAAATTGGAAAAAAACGTATCGAATATTGAGAGGATTTTTTTATAGGATACTCCGGCATCCCCGGCATATTGATTACGTCATCCTGTTTTTAATTCACGTCCGATAATATTAATACCTGTATATTGTAAATACACCGCATACGAGACGTTTCGGGCGTATCTTGGGCGGTGCACGTCAAATCTTATCTATTTAAAGTCTAAACAAATATTTAACTATTATTAGGTATACTTTACTAAAATTTCATGTCAATTTACCAAATGATAAGAATATATTATATACTATATATATGTATAGATAATATAAAAGTATAATGTGTAGGTATTAATAATAAATAAGAAAAGCTCTATGGCGTGGTTTTGGAAAATACAACAAACGCCAAAATCGAAAAAAAATCGTTTTTTGATAAATTCTTATGTAAAATTTCAAGCTGAATCGAATGGTAACATTGCGGTTTGTCAAAAAATTACTAAATCTATCGTAAATTAAAGGAAAAGTTCGGGCGGTTTTACAAACCCTGCAATGACAAATCAATTTGATTTTTCAAAACGGGGTAGAATATTTATAATGTTCTTACCTTCGGCCACTACCAAAACTATCTATTGGTGAAGTTTTTTACGGCTTGGTTCTAGAATTTGACAACCATAAAACATAAGAATGATAAAAAACAACTGAAAGAAGACATTAAAACTATGTAATGATTGCAACATTTATAAACTTCTTAGAATAGTGTCCATCTTTTTCTGAAGTTTTACACTACTTTTTAGTTAGAGGACAAAGTTTTATGACCCCTGACTGAGTTTTCGGAAGGATGGGAAAAGATTTCAGAAAAAAGAAAACGATCGTCTTACCACATGAGTACTACTCAATTTTTGAAAAACATGGAAACTTGAAAAAGTTGGACAATCTTGGATAATATATGACTTAAAACTCAAGCATCTGCCATTATTAAAAAAAAAGTTGCTCTTCAAAATCCGAAGTGGTAAGGTTTACTTGACCGTTTGAACAACATACAATGATCCAGAAGTAAGTATTAAGGTTTTAAAGCCAAAAGTTCACTCAGCTCATTCAATGATGCAAGCTACTATTAAACTTGATGAAAATAAAGTTTCAAACGAAAAGAAGAAAGATATGAAAAAAACTCCTCAAGTTCATTGACATTCCAGATGATTATAAGAACTTTTACAAGACACTGTTAGATCCTGTTGAACCTCAGGAATTTGACAGCAATTGTGAAGATCAGATGTTTTAACTCATTCATTAATAAATTCATAAAATGTAACTTTTTTCTTCAATAAAATGTATTAATTATTATCGGTACCCCTTTTACATTTTATTGTATTTTATTTATTACTTTTTATACAGATTTCTATATAGGTAGACTTACAAATTTTATTTTTGAATCTTAATATAAGAAGATAAGTTTCTATAGGCTCTAGACCTGTAGTAAGCCTGTGGTATAAGTGTATATCGAGTACCGACGCGTATTTTAATGAATGTTGACAGACCAAGATAATTAAACGTACGTCAAAAGGCGTGTTTCGGATTTGTACATAAATAGCATCGTCACGAACAATAAAAAATATATATATGTATATGTATGCAAATGCCAATGGCCTGCAAGAAGTTTTGGCTTAAGAGGACGTCGTACCAATGGTTTTTAGTTTACGTAAAAAAGACGAAACAGCATTAAAAAACTATTTTAGAATTAAATCAACTATACATATAACAACTATTATAAACTGTATACAGAAAATAAAATTTAGAAGACAGCATTTTTTTTGAAGTATTATAATTAGGGTTAGTCAGTACCGTAGTAAGAAATATTTTCGGAGAGGGTTGTACACAAAAAAATTTAATCTCAGAGTCTAAGTATCGTTAGAAAATGACTTGCATATTTTTAATAATCATAATCAAGTGTGAATTAGGTAAAAGTAAATACGAGTTTACTAGAATAAAATTAGCCGCTTTATAGCCCACTTGTCCATTATGAATTATCAAACAAAAATTATTTTTATACCTAAGTATAATAATATTATATAAATATTTAATATCTATAATATAATAATAAAATTAGGTGACTGAACTAGTGACTGACTAGATTTTTTAAAACAAAAATGTTTAAAGTTGTATACCTAGATAGGTAATTAAAGAAAAAATTAAAATACTCTACTTAGGAACTCAATTTAGTAATAATTTTTATTTAAGTACATATCATAACATATCGAACACACATTTATTATTATATAAGTATATTTAGTTTTGTAATTTTAAAAACAATGGGTATTAACAACAATAATAGGTAAAAAATGTAGGTACCGTCAGAACCGTCCCGAAGAAATCTTTATAGTTTGCCGATTTAAAATTTCGAAAAAATACTTCATTGCTGCATAATTTCCCGACAAAATTCCAAAATACTTCATTCAAAACGTTACCATCCCTCGGGACGGCCCTGGGTATCGTAGACAACAATGCCGTATAATCTTTAGCTACTAGGTGTATGGTTTACATTATATAATATAGTTAATGCTTACGAAATAGTAGGTATGTAAAACAATTAATATATTATAATATAAATTACGAAAATACGACAGAAACCTAAACTGTACCATTTTTCTAAAATTATATCACTTTCGTAAACACTATACCTACGTCTATAACTTATAAGTTTATAACTAATACATATATGTACTGTGATTTGTGTTTAAAATCATTATGCTAAATATCAGGCTGTTTAATTTTGAGCTAATGTTAAATGTGTTGAAGTTTTGCACTTCGGTGATGAAATAAAACCACGTACGCACGCGAATAATTCGCCTAGAGTAGATTTAAATATTGTATAATATTTTATTTACTTGATAATTACCGTCCACCTGACAATCACATGACGATTTATAGCAAAATAAATGACGAACAAAAACCATAATATGAAATACAATTAGTATCAAACATATAAAATCCGGACAACCACCTGAGGGCGCGCTTGTGTTATCTTATATAATGATATACATAAAAATAATTTCTGCAATATTGTTCAAAACAAGTTTTTAATTTTTATACTACTGTTTTGAAACACGTGATTTTGTACGAACTTAAAAATATAGTTATTAATAATATTTTGAACTGATATCATATTTTTTTTATTCTATTTTTTCTAAACATTGAATATTTTGGGGGTGAGGTGCCCTCCCTCGTTACTACGCTCCTGGGGCTAGGGACTTTATGCCTTAAAAATACTTAAAACATGTATGCATTTATACCCTACAAGATCGCAAAATATGCCCTAAAAATATGTAAAATCACTTAAATATGCTGTAAAAATATGCATTAACCAACCGAAACATTAAAGTTTAACATATACCTATTACAATTTAAAAACTAGTAGTAGGTAGGTAATAAATAATAGTAATAATTACTAATTAGGGCTAAGAACTTGATTAATAAAATATAATAAATACATAATAATGAAAAAATTATTAATTTATTTAGGTATAAAAATTGAATTATAAATTACAATTAAAATTAAAGTGCATTAAAATGAAGTGAGTAAAATTTTTTTCGGAAATTGTTCAAAATGTATTTTTAAGATTGTATTTAAACAAAGAAAAAACGAAAGTTCCAATTATTCCTATTTATTCCTATATTATATAATATTATTTTTTTATCAGTTTAAAGAAAATTTTAATTCTGGCTCCTTACATCTCAAGCTACACATAATTTATAATATCCAAACAATTTTATAAAAAATAACAATTTTTCGAAAAAATATTTATAAAATATGCACTTAAATCTAAAAAAAAAGCTAAAGATGCACTTATGAGTAAAAATGTGCCAAACATAAGCTTATTGTTTAATGAAACACATTTGTATATCACTTAGCTACGTTTTTGATTTTTACATAAAAAGATGCAAATAACTCCTAGAAGTCTCTATATAGCCTTAATTATAATAATAAAAAGTTATAAGTATAGTGATTTAAAAATGTTTAAAATAATAATTTTAACCCCAAAATATATAAAATCTTTAAAGTGTTCTCATGTGTAAAATAATATAATACATATTTAACTCTAAAATCACTTTATATAATAACTTTTTGTTTGTTTTGCGTAAATATATTTTTAAACAAGTATTGCGATTATACAAAAATGAAAAATGGTACTTACACAGGACTATTTATAAATTGCTTTTAAAATGTAATTAGACATTTCTCTTTCAATTTTCTTAAAATTTCCTATATATTTTATAAATCTCTTAAAAACTGTGTTTATTACGTCAACTAAATGACTATCTACGTATTTATAAGATTTAAAAATTCATTATTGTTATTTTTCAAACTCGTTATATAGGTAATCTTTTTCACAACACGTTTCATTATATGTTTATACATATTTTATTATATAATATAAGTTCTTGGGTATATTAATATATTATGTATACATATTTTTCAAGGATATTTTATCCTTACATTATTCTAATTTTTATTTGCCATTAACGATGAATTTATTCATAATTAAATGGTAGCTCACAACAACACGAGTGTAAATGTTTTTGAATTTATTCCAAAAGTTCTTTATAATTTGTTCTTTATCCAATATCATTAAAACGCCATAATTGATATTTCTATAAGTCACACGTGCAGGTCAGTATAGTATAATAAAATAAACATTAATTCATGTATATATATACATCACCACACATGTTAATTAAATGTTTTAATGTTTTATTCTTATATAATATGGTCAGTTATTACTAACGTATAAGTAAAATTAAATTATCATAATGGGTTAAGTTTTTATTAAATAATTATTGTAATTATTTCAAAATTGTATTCAATAAAATAACTTATTAACCCTTTAAATAAATATTTAAATTATGTATTATATTTATTTGAATAGGTATCCCTATAATCGGCTAGTATTCAATCTGAATGTTGTATATATTTATAATCTATAATCGCAATATATAATTATAATTATTTGCCACTTTAAACAATCCATATTGTAAAAAAAATTTAGAATTTGGATACTTTGTGGGTTAGGTTAGGTTGTATAGGTGCCTACTAAATTAGAAATTTGATGTAGATAGATAGGTTGACTGTTTACTAAATACTAATATTCGTACGTTATATAATTGTTTCTATAAAACAAATAAAACATATAGGAAAATAATACTAAATAATATTATATTTACGAAACAATATCTCCTTAAATTAATAAAAAAAATATTGTTATACAAACACAATTTTGTTAGGTATTCATTTTGTAACTAATATTTCAGTATTTTAGAGTTTATTTTATTTTTAGTTTTTATAATAAAATATGATATCATGCCATAAAAAGTAATAAATTATATAATCTTAATATTGTACTTAGAAAAATATTATTTATTTTAAAATTGCCAATCAGTATTTTAATGGATCATAAAAAGTGTCCATGTTCTGCAACCGGTATTTTTACCGCACCGTAAAAACCACGTTCTGAATTTGGATTTTTACCAGACCGTACAAATTATTGTCTGCGTTCTATATTTTTAACAATGGACCGTACAAAGTTACTGTTTACTAGACAAATCATTATTTCAATTTGATTCATTAAAACTGTTCTTTAAATGAAAAATCATCTTCAATTTATAAACACGATTTTTTTTTCATTTTACCCTTTATTCTATTAATTATAAGAGCAATCGCTAAAATAAATATATATATTGCGGTTTTATTTTGAAATGTTTAAGCGATTTTCAAATTATTTAATATTTATTGTTTTTGTATATATTATATATATATATATAATCACGAATATAGTCAAGAACGTGCTCAGGAATTATCTATGAGGGAGGGTTGCACACATTTTTTATAATTCTTAATGAGTTCATAACGAAAAAGAAAAGTAATTATACATTTTCCAGCCCTAGAAAGAGGGGTCTAGAATTTTCGGCTGTGGTCGAGTGGTCGAAATGCGTATTTCGGCGCACAAGGTCCACAGTTCGACTACCTGGTATACCAGGTAACAAATGAGGTAACCAACGAGATTTTTCTCGCTAGTGGCGTCTGGTCTCAGGTGCAAGCCGACCATAATTACCAAACCCGTCCAATAATTTGGTACCTATACTTATCGTAGTTACCAGTGATGTCAATTATCCAGATTTACGGATAACCGGATAAACCGGATATCCGCGACCGTTTATCCAAAATCCGAATTATCGGGGTAATCCGATTAATTTTATATTTTCGGATAAAGACTTTATTTAATCCGGCGGATTAAATGATATGGAATTTTGATGGATAACTGAAATATTTCGTGTTTTTGCATAATTTTTCGGCAGTTTTTTACGTGTATAAAATCAATATTGAGATAATCTAATAATTATCAAGTATACCAAATAGTTTTCGGAAAATGGGGTATATAATAAATTTAATGATTTAGATGGTTAACAACATTTATCTTATTCATATTATTCGGATTATCAGAATAAAATTTATTTCAATATCCGGTTTCGGATACCAGGATTATTCGGAATCCGGATATATCTAACATCACTAGTATAGTTACCAACAACCATCTTCAACTCCCCTAATATGTGAAGGTGCAAACCTGAGTGTGTTAGAGTTTGGGATATAAGAAATGTAAAATTGTTAATTTATTTGAAGCCTAGAACTGTACAATACATTCTTTTAGTATATTTAAAGAATACAATGAATATAAATCAAGTATATAAGAATACCCAATTTAGTTTTTTATTTTTCAGTCAATTGGATTTAATTATATAGTTATGTACCTATTTCTATTCTGGGACTATGTTTTTTTAACCAAACATTTCAGAAGTCAACACTTTATATTTATTTTAATATAACTTTTTAAATTAAATTAAATAATTGAATATTTATATGAGACCAAAATCATGGAGTAGATATAAGGATATCCATCTCATGGCTAGATACCGACGGGTATCCTAGGATGGTGTGTCGCGCTCTCGCACTCACATCGGTAATATATCATTTTCTTACTCAATGTTTATTGTGCTTGGCTGGTACTTCCTCATTTATTTTGTATTTATTTATTTGTTCTCCTTGTATACATGTAATTAGTTTAGTAATTATTGTCCACCGATGTCCACGAACGTTTGACGGCCCCTCATGAATTTATTTATATATATATATATAGGTACATGTAATATATAAAATAATTATTTGTCACGCAATCTCTCGTCGGCCTTATACATTTTATTCGAATTTATTTCTCGTCTATTCGAGTTTTGTGCCTGCCGGCTTTCTCGGCACCAATTAAGTTTTAAAAATAAATAAATAAACAACTTTTCTACCTTTATATACAATGTTTCATTTTCTATAGGTACCTATATAAAATCCTATTTGTTCTATCTTTCGGGTATTAGCTATAGAATGGGTGACCTTCCCAAAAAATCGGTGGTCGGCCACAAGACTTTTGGATTAAATATAATCGGAACGTCTCAATATATTCTGTTTTACCCCTACTAATCCTGTACTTTCAAGAGCTTACCTCCACTTTTCAAGTCTGCCGTACACTTCCTCAGGACTCTCCTAATAGCACTATATCTTCTACAAATATCACGCACCATGTACCTCACCCTGTACATCCTTTGTTATTTCGTCTATAACCAGGGAAAATAAGTAAGGACTCAGAGCCGAACCCTGGTGTACTCGCACTCTGACCCTAAAATCCTCAGTTTCTTCACACAGACTCCTCACACTACTTGCCTCCTTCATACATGTCTTCAATTACGTTCACGTTTCATTTTTGGTAATTCTTTCTTCATTAATGCTCATTTCAATATTTCCCTAGAAACCCTATCATAAGCCTTCTCCGGATAAATAAATACCATACATAATTTCCTATTTCTTTCTCTGTACTTCTCTATACAATCTGTCTTACACAAAATATTGGCTCCATTATTAGTTCCAGACATAAACCCAAACTGATTTTTAGTAACAATTGTCTTAATTCTTACCCTTTTATCTATATCTTTTCCCAAGTCTTCATATTGGGGCTCCTAAGTTTTATCGCTCTATAATTTCCACATTCCTGTAAATTTTTTTACCTTTAAATATTGGTACCACACAACTCATCCTCCACACTTATGGAATTTGTCCTTCAACTAGTACCTTATTAAATAACTTTGTCAGTCATCTTATACCTAAACTTCCTAATACTTTCCATACTTCTACTAGTACTCCATCAAGTCCCACTACTGCTCATGATTTACTGAGCCATTAAATGTTTAAGCCATTAGTATAAGCCATTAGTTAAATATTTAAGGAATGATTTTTAATTAATTACTTAATTTATATTATTTATTTTTTATAATTAAATGTATAATCAACAATGTATTTGAAAATATAGTTATACTACATTTGTAATAATAATAATTACCTATTATATTATTTTAGTAGCTAGTACGGTCTATGAAAACTCAAGAATATGGAGTTGAATTAGAAATAATTTACTGTGAAGTCAAAATAACACGCAACTCACAAGTATTTAGATAATTACCTATTAACAGTCAATCTTGAATTATTAAAACTCCTTAGTGATTAATGATGATTAATGATGATAGTATTACGGAGATAAAATCCATTTTATTTATTTATTTTATTAGAATTGTAATAGATTATACATTTATTGAGTCGAGTTGAACGTAGCCCAAAACAATATTTCCATTCCTGTATTATGTCTTTACTTTCTAGTTTGTGAGCAAAGCGTCTAACGAGAATGTATTGATTTTAAAATGTATTATATGCTTAATTTTTTTTTTTTATATACCTATAGGCTATAATACGTATAACTATGTAATTACTTTTTCATAAAGAGTGCTCAAAATGCTTTACAAAGTATCATATTATAGATGAGAAATGCAATACGGACATTATACTTTAAAAATGTTTAATTTTCAGTTCCATCAATAGTTAAAAAACAACTGAAAAATGTACAATGATTTCTATGAAAATTTATTAAAACGGTATCCTAATTACTAATATAAGTAGGGTTAGGAATTAGGATGTTTATGCACTATAAAAAAGGAACAAATATATATGTACTTATACACACAAAAGTAGCTAAATATGCATGAAAAAAATTTAAAAATAAAGAAATTTGGACACAGACTATGCAATAAATATAGAAACAAATTTATTTATAAATATTATTTTATATATATATATATATATATATATATATATAATTTATGTCCATTATATTAATAAATTAATAATTAATATGAAATATAAAATAAGTAGATACATTATAATTAAAATATTTAACGAACTCAACCGAATATTCCATTTAAGTAGGTACTTCATATATCAATAGCCAATAGGTATCAGATTCTATTGGCAATATATAAGAGATAATTTATATAAAATATGAATAATCAAACTCAAATTTTGGTTTAACATTAAATATTATGATATGATCAATATTTATAAACACAAGTTTTTCAGTGATAAATAACATGAGCTAAATATATTTTTTTTTAATCGTCTCGATGGTTTCCTAGTAGACAAATTGATGAATTCAAAACTTTTTTCAAAATTGAAATCTTACATTTCAAAGTCCTAGTTTTGTCTAGCTTTTAGGTCGATTTTTACGACACTCATTTATTGTCTCCGTCTAACCAACTGAAAATATAGGAAATTTACGTTCAGCATTCTTATGAAAACTTCGTGATTTCTAATATTAGAATAAATTTATCTATTACTAAATTTATAGACGAAATCATTATTATGTTACAGTGTCGTCTTTTTTCTGAAATATTAATTTTAAAGAAAAACATATTACCGTAGCTGAATATTTTTTAAATTAAAATGCATGTAAACATTATTTTCTAAATAATGACAACACACAATTTTACACAAATTATTGTCTATAACGTCACTTTCAGATGATAGATTGTGACATTTTTATGTATTTTTTTATATTTTAACATCGTATACAAATTGTGTTGTGTCATACTGTTGAATGTTGTCGAAATACTTAAATGAAATAGAAATTTAATGACTTTTTTATTGTCAGCAATAATTATTATTATATTAGTAATTTATTGTCATTATAGACTATAGTAACCTAGACGATATTAATTTTACGTATAAAAATAAAATGATTATCTGTGGTAGTTCAATTTTTCAATTTAATTTTTATACATTTAGATGATAAATAAAACCATGTACCTATAACAGTTTTCTATACATTTATAAAAAGTATAAAAACATATGTATATTATTAATAATTATTATCGGTCAATCTCAAAATAAAAGTCCACACAATATGTCCGTTTTTTTTTCGCATAGGTATATTATAATTTTTATTTTATAATAATAAAAAAAATATTTAAAAATTGTATCTTATGCAAAAAATAAATTTAATTAATAGATAATTCACTTATATTTTAGAAATGTACATTAAATAAAAGAGATATTCCCTCTTACCATATAAATAGCATTAGTTAAAATATTATATAATATCAGACTTTAATTAATGTGTGTCAGATAAAATTAAAATTATGTTTATCCGAGTTTATTATTTATATGCAATTAAATATGATATTTATAATAATTTATCTCACCTAAATCTAATTTAGTTAAGTGGTAGGTAAATAATAAATACATTAGTAAAATTAAAAAAGGGATGTATTTAGAATTTGAAGTTTTCCTACAGCTCTTAATCAGCCTTTCATAAAATATAAGTTAAAATATTAAAATTTATTAATTTCAGTTATAGCAACAGGTTGTTTTCTTTTTTTTACTAGAAGCAGATAAATCAGTAAGTACTTTATCATATCTAGGGGTTTATACCAAATATTTTTTTTTATTAAAACAAGTTCTTAATAATGTGTATTTTCAAACGCATTAAACACATGAATAGCAATACCAATACGTATGCTAGTAATATTAATATCACTAATATAAAATGTGTTATATACACACTAATATTTAGTGTGTATCTGTCTAAAATGGAATGTTTATTCGGAAAATTGGTATATACTGAAATAACATAATATAAAAATCCAAGAATAGTAAATTCGATCAATTTTCGGATTACTTATTTTATCAACCTGTTTGTCGGAAATACTTTAGGGGTGTGCGCAGTGCCTGCCGGATCTAGGGGGGCCGAAACGTGGCATTTGCCCCGGGCGCCATTATTATGGGGCGCAAAATGTAAAAATATTTTCGTTATACATTTGAACCAGATATTTTAATAATAAATAATATAGTATATGATTATGATTTTATCGGGAACAATAATATCTGAGTATAATATTAGATACTTGTCTATAGATAGTACCTATAACCGGCTATACCTACCTACAGTTGCGGGCACGAAACATGAGTACTGACCGTTCAACACCAATCGGTAGTTTGGTCAACGCAGATTTGAACAATGGCCGGTTGTGCAATGGTGTCATTTTTTTTTTGCGGAGGGGGGGTGCAGGGTGGGCATATCTTATCTCTATATTGTCAATCTTATCTCAAGGTCTAATATATATCTTGCCGTACAGCACACAGGTGACTTTGATTTTATACCCGGTCAAAGATGATAATTTCGCAATTTTAAATAAACATTTTTAACCATAAGAAATTTCGAGACTCAAAAAATAATTCGTGCAAAATTTAATCCAGTTGGAAATTAATCTGTGAACCTTTAAGGTTTGTGGGGTTTAACTGGCAAATTTTTATTTTTTTTTTTTTTTTTTTGCTTATATATTTTTAGGAAAAGTAAATCGTCGGTAAACTTTCGATTTTTCGTCAAATTACAGAAAAAGTGCATGAACTTTTTTTTCTTCTAAAGGGGAGCAAATATCATATTTTGCCCCGGGTTGAAAACCCGATAGATCCGGCACTGTATGCATGTAATAATTACTATACGGCATACGCTATAATAATTAAGTTACTTATTAGCACGAATCATGTCAGCGGCTCATAAATAGCCCGACACCGGTCCATATTCGGTCGGACACCAGCCCGCTGCCAACATTGGGGGGGGGGGGAAATGCTTCCTGCATCCCCCCAAAATAACGCCACTAATTTGAACTTATTAACCAACTATCCTATCCTACTAATACCTATAGTAACTAAATCCTACGCTTTTACTATTGGGACACCTTCCTACTTTTAAATTATAGTTTTTAATTATATTTGACTACTTATAGTCTATACTCTATAATATACACTTGAATATATATGAAAACGATCATATCTGCGTTCTATATATTTTAAAACATTATAAGAGTAATCTATGTTCAAATTACATGATATTTTAACAAAGATATTATTATTATATAAGAATATTTAAAATAATGATATAAAAATATATTAATAAATATCTGTTGTTATCGTACGTTTTTAAAATAATTTAAAAAAATATATTTTTAATGAATAATATAGGTAGGTAGGTATATTGGTTATTTAAATATTACATATAACATTGATAGGTATCTGGTATATTATACGAGTAGGTATAATAGATATACCTATTATCAATTACGTAGGTATATAATAATAATAATTTAAATTTGTCAATATTTTCAAGAGATAAAAAACTGACTGGGAAGCATGTATTTACGAATGGTATATATTTGAAAATGGATAATAGGACCATTCAGTTTTGAATACCATCCGTAAAAATGATTTCAATAAAAGGAAATGACTGGGAACCAGATGAATTTTTTTTTTTTGCAAAAGCGAACGGAAAGAAAAAATTTTGTTATTTTGACTATATTTTTGGTTTATTTAATCAAAATGTATAGTAACATATGTGACAACTAGGTATACATTTAGTAGAAGTAACTTAAATATTTTAGCTACTAAATTATTGTTATTTCAACTATAATATTTATTATTATTAATTAAAATTAACTATAAAAATTCTATATATATCTACATATATATACTATATCGCTATAGAGCGATCGCCCCCCCCCCTTTGGGCCATGCTTTTTTGTATTACTGCATTTACAAAATGTCACTAAAATTTTGAAAAATACGTCGATGCCATTTGTTAGATAAAGATGGTAATATTATTCTTAATCTACAAATTAAAATTTAACAAAATTAGGACCTTAAGAACGTGCGAGTTGTGGTCGGTCTTCGTTGAGCTGCCACTGTCGTATTTTCTCATCAAAGTTCTTATATTTTCTTATCGTCGTATACTCGCACCAACCTCGAACAAAATAATATTCTGTGCTTTCCGTCTCTCGGTTCGCTGATTTTAATTGATAGATATTCTGTGGTATTAGCATAGTAAATTTATTTATTTTTGATATTTACTATAAGTATCACTCATATTTCGTTTATATAGCAGAATGGGCAAATTTATGATTTTAATATGAAACGTAAAGAAATAACAGGATCTTTAGATTCGTTTTTTAGAAAAATTAAATAAATATAATATTATATTTATTGTTTATATTTTTCCCATCTTTTAGTATGAAATGTTGAATTTACCAATGATGTGTAAATTTAGTATATTATGGTCAACCAACATTTTCTAAACTAAAATGTTTAATTATACATTTAAATAAATATATAATATATAATATAAGAGGTAATTGAAAGTATTGAATTCAAAATTTTTTTTCGCAGGTACAATTTTGACATAACATTTATAGTTTATATATGTATAATTTAATTATATCTGCAGTAGAATGCATACTAAATCATAATTAATTATTATTAGTAGATTAAAAGATAGCCTACATTTAATTACCTTTGTAGCCTGCAGTGGTGCCGAAACATACTTTGCAAACCGATTCAACTATCCAAAATAATACACCCACTCACCTCAAAGAAAAAAACTTCTCTTTAAAAAAAAAAAAAAAAAAAAAAAAAAAAAATATTAAATAAGCAAAAAAAATATCTATCGTAAAATCGCAAATGTATGCGAACCGCCGACCCGTTGGCCCATTTGTGAATAATATTTCCAGTAGATTTACACTGTCCGATTTTAATGCATGTACAATTATATAGATTTATTAATTTATATTATTATAATAGATTTATTATAGAATCAATGGATAATATATGCACGGGCGAGTGGAAAATCGTATACGTTTTTCGTACGTGATCGCCGAGCGGATAAACGTTCGCACTTCGCGTGTTGATTTTTTAGTGGTGTGCTCAGAGCCAGTGCAAGGGGGAGGGGGGGCTAGGTGTGCCCCTGCACCTGGCACCGCATTTGCAGGGGCCCCCGCAAAATGTATTATCGTAGTATTATTAACAATTTTATTTTGATTTATTTGATAAAATATATACACGCGTAGTATTTTATTTTTGTATCTATTTTAATATAAATTGTGAAACAATGATAATATATAACTCCCTGCACAGCTGCACATATTCGTATAATTTATATATAGTACACATCGCATTTAATATTTTATAGAAAAATAAAAGTAAATATTAGCTATAATGACGTGGTTATATTAAAAATAATATTTTATCGTTTGTCTTCGTCGATCGTCGTATTACAGTGAACATGAATATCCATGGTCTGCAGTAACTCGACTCATATTTATTTATATTTTGATTGGAGACGTCCGCCGTTAACGTAAGTATATATATTAAAGTTTAAAAAGTAAATGTTATTAATAAATATAAAATAGTTATATAGGTACTAAATGTTAAAATGATCTATGTCTATAAATAAAATAGCTACTTTTTTGTCCCGAATATACAAATCTACCCCATTTGAGATATCGAAATCAATTTTACACCGACATTCTTTTAACTCCCGAATATGTATAATAGACAATAGGTGTATAAAAAAAATCATTGTAATATAGTTGGAAATATTATGGTTCGATTTACCATAGTCCTATATATGCCTATAAGGTTTTAGAATTACGATGTAGGTAATCAATAGGGTTGTTTGATTATACTTGATTTTATCATACATAGGTACCCATATAGTTAAATTTATTAAATATACCTATGTATATTTTATAGTTACATTGTATTAACCTCGGGTATTAACTATGTTTCAAAACAAAATTTTTTTTTTTTTTGATTAGGTATTACTAAAAAAATTTAATGTTTTTTCAACTATGAACTATAATATTATATTATAGATTATAAAATCCAGAGAAATATTAAATAGGTATCAATTTAACTTGAATTTTGAAATTAATTGTCTATATATTTGTTTTAATTTAACGAGTATTAACAGTGGCGTATTTACGACGTGAGAGGGGGTGTATAGGGGTTGGATCTCCCTTTCAAGAAAATTCTAAATATGCTATTTCTTCATATTAGGTATGTACCTATAATATACCTACTACGTAAAATTTACTTCCAAAGTAAAAATTATTAATAACAATAATTCTTCTTTTTAAATATTATTGGGATTATTTTAAAATGGCTAAATGTAGGTAGATACCAAATAAATTTAAATATATAGGAAAATGAGCTATAAAATAAATTAAAGGAGTTGAATGGTTAATAATATTCAGATTATTTGGTTTAACCTATACTTATGACTGAAATTATATATTAAAAGCTAATTGTAATTTATACTTATACCTACTGTTTACAACAATACAACATTTAATTTTAATTTAATTTATCTGAAATTGTTTATATAGGTATCTCGCATAAGGCCCCGCAAATGTTCGCGCCGCACTGGCCGGTGTACACTGTTAGGAAATCTTAGTTACTAAACGACGGAAATTTAAATATTTAGATTTCCATCGTGCGTTCAAATTGCATAGTACGATACTACTCTTATGCATAATCAATATAATTTATTAATGGGTTATGAAGGAATACATTTTTTATTTTTTTTATGTACCCAACTAAATAATAAATTGTAATTTTTCAAATTAAACGCTACACCTACATTAATTGTTATTTCTGTTATATTAGTTATATGAATTTAAAAACATGAATTATTTAAATACCTACTTATAAATTGTTTAAAAATAAAAATATGAAAAAAAACTCTATGGTCGGTTACAGTTTATATTAAATAGTATCTTTACTCGGTTGTTACTTCTTTCAATATCGAAATAAAAATTTAATAACAATTTCGGAGTAACATGACGTTCGTTACACTATGATACTATGTAGGTACATCTAATTTTAAATTATATTGTTAAAATATTAGGCAAGAAAATCGTTGATACATTGTGGAGTAGGTACTTACGTTTAAATATAAAAATAAATATGGTAATTTTCATGTATTATTTGCGATATAAAATAATAATTAATAATAAGTTATAAATATTGTTGTTTGTTAGATTTCAACAATGTAGTAGATTCATTCATACGAACTATTTTTAATTTTTAAATTACAAACTATAAGACAGAATATTTTTTTCTAAGAAGAAAAAAGGCGCGGGGCCCTTAGCAACTGCTTTGGTTGTATTGTCCTTCCGGCCGGCCCCCGAACCATATTTGTTCAAATGCGGTTCAAAATCGGCGTATGCACCTATCGGTCATGTGAACGACTAATGCTGGGTTGCATAAACGATCTTTAAGGATTTACAGAACCATTAGCGGTTTTAAC
Organism: Pemphigus obesinymphae; assembly: GCA_025469235.1. Classification (NCBI taxonomy): domain Eukaryota; kingdom Metazoa; phylum Arthropoda; class Insecta; order Hemiptera; family Aphididae; genus Pemphigus; species Pemphigus obesinymphae. The sequence goes on from JAIPRL010000899.1 coordinate 27,210, forward strand.
GGCTCGGTAAAAAAATTGGGTTGCATAAACGTTCTTTAAATTTTTACAGAGCCGCTAAATATTAGTTTTACGGTCCATTAGTTAATCATCCGATTTCGGCTCTGTAAATTTTAAAGACAGATTAAAAAGTGGTATCATTGATCAGTTATCATTTTTATATTCTATATCATAATAAAATAAAAACACAGAATAACAACATAATATAAAATTTATGCACTTTTTATGCAACAAAACAGTGATTTACCGAGTCGTCGAATGTTTAACAAGCCATTAGTTAATGATTTATTAAATATTTACAAAACGATTTTTATGCAACCCAGTATCAGCCACCAACTAATGACTAAAAATTATATTTGCCGACATGGTGCTAAAAAAGTAAATTGGTTTATTTATTTTTATCACCGGTTACACCGTCCAATTTCAATTAATTTTACGTCGGTTTACTTTGCACGGGGAATTCTATATAGACCGGTTTGCTTTACACGGCGTAAAAAAAACTTTCTTGGGCGTATATTTTATCATGGAAACAAATACTTAAACCTGGATTCCTCCATGAAAATAAAATTGTACAAATCATAAAATATGTCTAATCGGTTATAAGATAAGCTGATAAACGAGGTGTCCGTTTAATAATCATTACCTATTCATTATTTTAGTCGATAAATTTTTTTTAAATTGTTTTACGTACCTATTGTTACGTTTAATTTTTTTTTATTAAAATGAAGTACTTTCTAGTCATATTTTTAACGTTTTTGATATGTTTATCTCATTGCAAAATTGAAATTGAAGAAGTTGACGAGTTTGAAGAGTTTGAAGAATCGTCGTCTAGAAATGACGCTGACCTAAAATTCAAGGAAGACTTGTCTCTTGTTGTGGACAAGGCCGAAACTGAAGTCACTATTGAAGTATGTTTCAATCAAAAATCAATCGATCCAAATGCATATATGTGTATATATATAAATACATATTTTTTTTTTTTTTTTTTTTATTAGGACGATGACGAATTTGAACATTTTAATGATGAAGAAGAATTTGAAGGTTTTGACACAGAAAGATTACATGTTGAAGATAAGGATCCTAAAATCACCATTGCATCTGTACCAGTTCCCTTCCATACTAAGTGGTCTAGTTACATAATGGAAACCATATTGGTTATGGCAATCCTTATATATTTTGCTAATTTTTTCTATGGTCGATCAAAGAATGCACGATTAGCTGATATATGGTTTAAAACACATAAATCTTTATTGGAAGATAACTTTACTTTAATTGGTTTGTTTATTAAAATGCAATGTATTTTATGTTGATTATTCATTAAACTCCGTATTCAGGTGATGATGGTAAAATTGAAATAGAGACTAATGGTTTAATCAAAGAAACTGAAAGTACATATACATTATGGTGTAGTGGTCGTACATGCTGTGAAGGAATGTTGGTTGAGTTAAAGTTCATTAAGGTAATAAAATTAATAGAGGTACTATTCTATTATTGTACTCTAAAAACAAATTTAATAACTCGTTTCATAGTTTATTATCATTATGGTTTATGGGCGTTGTTAATATAAATTAAAATGTAAATTACATTAAACAAATTTATAAATAGTTCATTATTAAAATAATTAAATTAGTCTTCTATGTCAATGTTTTCTACCAGATACTGAAATAAAATGTTAAATTAGGAACAATTCTACTTTAGCCGTCTTGCGATTTTTAATATTTTTTTTTTTTTGTACTATCTAAAACAACATATTTTACACTGAATTTTAGTATCAAGTCGTTTTTAAAAAATTTTAATATTTCATATATAGTATATTTCTACTTTACCAGAGAATTCAATTTTTGGAATTTTTTTTTTTTTTAGTTTATTTGCACGTAATAATATTAAATATTGACATAAAATTTAGATATTTTTGGTGGCAGTATATGTGGGAAAAAGCTGGGAGGTCGAACCACGCTCGCTGTGGCCGACTCCATTGGCTCACTACGTTCTCGAATGTCATTCCGCTTCGCTTCAATTGAATATATCCCCTGACTTGTTGTGAAATGCCACGTCGGGTAGGTAACTGGTTAAATTGAATTTGGTTTAAGTGTATTTCTTTTGGTTGCATCTATAAACCAATTTACCGTGAAACATCATGTCAGGTAACTAGAGAAAAATGTTTTTTCGACAATAGCTACCAAAAAATTATTTAATTCATAATTTGGGCAGTAACCTTGATAAAAAAAAAAAATAGTTAATTAAAAATGGTAAAAATGACTCTTTTGATACTGAAATTCAATGTAAAATATGTTGTTTTAGATAGTACGAACACTTCAAACTACTACAACTTCTTAATTAAGTCCGACCAATGAAATTTGACTTCACAATCGTATTTGTAAAAAACACATTTTACAGAAAAAAAAAATTTTAAAAATCGCTGGGTGGCTAAAGTAGAAAGTTAAAGTTAAAATAGGCTATGCTTAGATTTATTTCAAGATTGTGTCAAACGAGTAGTTTTGTTACTTAGCATCTATAAAAACTGAGAAAGATAGTCGTTGATCATTAAATTTTAGAATGTTTTTTATTTCTTCATAATTACTCAGCGTTTCAGGTGTAATTGTTGCATGGTTGACAAGTCAACAAAATTTTGTCTGTGTTGTAAAAAGTTTAACTTTTTAAAAACATTACTACCTGTATAATATAATATAATCAATGTTAATTTAGCGAAATTATAAGATATATTAAGAGGATGCTCCACCCTCATTTGGTTTCTTTATCTAACCAACTGACAATATAAGAAATATACATTCGGTGTTATTATCACAACATTGTCAATTCTAATATTAGAGTAAATTTATTATCGCAATCATTCCGTAGTATAATTTTTTTTTTTTTTTACAAAATTTTAATTCAGTAAAGAAATATATCTATACTTAAATTCCAATAATTTAAATTGGTATATATCTCTTAACAACTAAAATTTTGAAAAATAGAAGATGCTACAACATAGATAATATAGTATATAAATTTTATAATAGGTAAATTTATTCTAATATTAGAAATAATAAAGTTGTAATAAAAATGTTTAATGTGAATTTCCTATATTTTCAGTTGGTTAGATGGCAACAGCAAATGCAGATGTAGCACTGTAGCATCCTCTTAATGATGTACATAATGAGAATAAATGAAGATTCACACTAGAGCTTTTAGCTCTAGATGTTGAATTATTTCAACTTTTTACTATGTTAATCAGCTTTATTTTTTTATCACATTATCCATAATGTTGACTACTTCATAATAATCCACATTATAGTACTAATACCATGTCATGATTGTATTAACTATTATCATATATATTATTATGCCTATTATAGTCCACCAGAATAATAACACCTGATTCTAATGTTAAAAACGCCCTTCAATTGAAAACATAATATTATGTAGGATATATAGAATTTTTCCAAGTGTTAATAATTATACCATTGATCTAGTTCAACAAAACGGATTACTACTTAAAAATCACATATGTAGAAACAATCATAATGCAAAGATATACCTAAGAGAACCTTTGAAAAATTAGTTGATTTTAAAATTTGATGTTTCGAATAATTCTTTTGGAAAGTCGATAAAATAATCAAATGTATTTTATAAAATGCCTTTAATTAGACACTATGTTAGATAAATTTCAGAAGTATAAGATACATTCCATTACACATAATTTTTTTATATTGTCCTGCACTAAAAGGTACCATTATGTGTATCAATATATGTACTCTCACTCCAATATTTCCTAGCTTAATAGTCAGAGTAATTGATATATGTATGGAACAGTACTACAATATAATATGGGGTAGTCACAGTATTGTGAGGTAGTCAACAATAAATTTTCCAAAATTATTCATATTAAAACTATAATTATTTTAATATATTATTCATATTATAGAGACAAGATTTAGCATCAATGTTGAATCAATTCTTAAGACCTGTTAAAGATGAAGTGCACATTAAAGTTGACATGAATAAAGAAGATATGGATACGTTTGTATTTTGTTTGGCATCTAAGAAGACAGCTGCTCGATGTTCAAAAGAAATGGCTGATCTTGTAAGCAATTTTTAAACACTTTCAATCATGATTCATTCTAATTTTTAAATTTATTTTTAGAGCGTATTCTGTCCAGAGCGTAAACCTGGTGCCAATTATGGCTTAACTGATAGTTTTAGCGTACATAGTGAATTAGGAGAAGTATCTTCAACTATTTTGGATGCAAAGACTGTCAATTATATTAATAAATATTTAGACGTTATTGACTGTTTACATTTTTCTGATAGATATTCAGGACTTAAATTAACTGAGTAAGTAAATAAATAACTGATATAATCTATAAGTAATAATCCTTTAGAAGTTTAATCTCTGAAGCTTAAAGTAATATAAATATTTAGTACCTCTATTTAATGAAACTCTTTAAATAACATTTTTTTTTATGAACCATGATATTTTTATTTAAAAACGTTTCTATTTAACAAATTAACTCTATAGTATTATTCTACAATCAATTTTGAGCTATTGTACTTTTAGTTGACACTCGTCAATTCAACATATGAGAGTATACTTCGATTGTGTGCTTGTATCTCATACCTTGTTAAATTTTATTCCTAAGATTATAGTTATTGACTATCTAGTAAAGATCATAATAAAAAGATAATCTATCAATAATAAAAGCATTCTTATTATTGTTGCTGACTAGATGTCACCTTTCATTCGTTTATGCATAGTATAAGGAAGAGTAAAAATGTTTGATGATAATAATGTGAATATTTTAACATTCACAAAAACATAAGGTGACGTCACTTGTATATACAAATGAATACGGTTTCACAAAAACACAATAGAATACAAACTTTGATGAAAACACATATTATTGTGTCAAACATACCTCTTATTACTCATATTATGAGTTTATGTTCTATCAAAAAGAAAAGTTTTATATAATATAATAATGGATAAAATTGAATTGTTGAAAAAAATTATACTGGAAAAATTCAGAATTCCATCTAGCACGGTATCTAGATACTATCTTTTTTTTAAAGGTAGTTTAACAATTCTTTTTCAAAGAACCGTCAAGTTTATTAATTAGAGGTTCCACTTTATATATATTTTAAATTGACATACCTAAAGCTTTCTGAATACATAAAAATGTCAATACAAAATAAAAATTCTAAAATTATATTATGGATGACAACGTTTAATATAAATATAAAATCAAAAATTTTATATATCTACAATAATTATAAATGATCATCATTAGTTATTTTTACTGAACTCGTAATTAATTAGTAAGTGAAAGTTATTCATTTTTCAAAAATTAAAAAAAAATTATTAATTTTTTTATTTTAAAAAAAAAATAAGAAAAATAAAAAAAATTAAAAAAATTATATTTAAGGATTATTATTCCAACTATTGCTGATAACTAATAAGATATAGACTAGATGTTATACTTATATTCCGTCTCTCATTTTAGTATAGAATAATATAGTATTAATGATATTGTATTATTTCATTGAGTTTAAATTAAAACAGTCGATGAAAACTAAAATTTTTGTTATTTTTATATTTTAACTATTTATTTATTATTATAACAAAAATGTTTTATATCATCTTTTAAGATTTTTAAAATTATTATTAAAATAATAAGTTTTTTAATACAGTATGTTCACAGAAGTGAACACTAAACATCTTATCCAGATGTCCTTAACCCTTAACTGGTCAAGTCGGGTCATATAGACCCGACATCTTTTATCAAACGTTTTTTTTTATGTAAACTTATTATTTTATAACCATTATTCTTATGCATTAAAATTGTTTAAACTATTATTTTTTGTAATAAACAACAAGTGAAATTACTTTCTATTTATATATTTGGTCTGTAATTTGGTAAACTTCATCAAAAGGTTAGGTATTTTAAGAGATTCAAAATACGGGTCAGTATGACCCGACGTGACTGTCTGTGTAACTATTCTGAGGTGACCAGTTAAGGGTTAAATTATTATCAAAATACGCATTTTTAACTTTTAGCTCTTTGTATGTGAATATGCACAATACAAATTACAGCCTAAATCTTAAATTTTAACCTAAATCTGGATTTAGATAGTCTGAATGTTTGAAATAATTTTAATTCCTTAATTTTGATATAAACTCAAAATTGACAGAACTAAAACTATTTAAAATATGACTAAAAACAATTTATTTAGATTTATTAAAATATTTTATTTATCTACCAATATTTTTCATATTTTATTTAGATTTTGAGAATATTATACACGTATGTACTTTCATCTAGGAATATAGCAAAATTAAACTATGTATTTTAGGATAAAATTAGATTTTAAACGATGACATTTTATATTCTTATGCCAATCTCTAATCACATATTATCTGAAATAAAACTTGAATTATTTATCCCCCTTCTAATTTTTTCCATAAAACAAATGGACCCCCCCCCCTCCGAGTATATTATTAATTTTAATTTTTCCCTACTACTATTATTATTGTTATTGGTTGTTATTTTTGTTTTATAGTGAAACTACAATTCCCACCAAGTTACCAGCAGTGAAAAAAGTATTAATATTCACATTTAATATTCCTACTGATAAATATAACGATCCTCAGGAAGCTATTAGTTATATATATCCACTAATGTCTTTTGTATTTCAATGTATGGAACGTATTAAACGATTGAGGATTAGCAAAGAGGCCAAAAGTAAAGCTGAAAAAAACAGATTACGTGTTGAAGAAGCATTTTTAAAAACAACTCATGCAGCTCGAGCTGAAGCAGCCGCCGCAAGGAAGGAAGAAAAGAAAAGACTGGAAAAAGAACGAATTTTAAAAGTAAAATACCAATTTGTTTGTGTTGTTTGTAAATAAAATAGTAGGTAGTATGTAATTTAAAAAAAAAATTTTAGGAGGATCCAGAAAGACAACGGAAATGGGAGGAGAAAGAAATGAAACGCCAACAGAGGAAAAAGGCGCCAAGAATGAAACAATTAAAAGTAAAGTCTATGTAAAAGACTATTGCAATTTTTATAGTTGGTGAATTTTTTAATTGTTGGTTATTTAAATACACAGATAGGTAGTTAATTTTTGTTTTTCATTATTTAAATTGTTCATTTTTTAAAACTTTATAAAGTAGATATTTTGTTATGTTATTGGCATCAGGTGCCTTTAGTAATACATTGTATAAATATTATGAACATTTTAATATTATCTTTTTTTATGTACCTCATTTGAAGTTAAAAACCAATATATACATTATACCATGTTAGATATTTATAAAAACAAACTGCCATTCATTTAAAAAGTATATATTATTTAAATTGTCTTGTTTATGTATTATAATAATGTCAAAGAGCTTTTATCAATTTAAAATCTTTGATCCCACATATAAAGTCAATTATATTTTCATAGTGGTGATTTCAAAATTTTCAACACAAGCATATGTAATCACTTTCCCCCCCCCTACACACACACACAAAAAAAAATTTTTAGTGTTAAGTGTATTATATCATATTAGTAATTAATTAATATTGGTAAAAAGAACATTTCTTTTTTATACTAGAAACATTAATATCTGACCTAACTTATGCCGATTGGATTAAAAAAATTAGCTTTGATTTGATAGATAAAATTTTTTTATTAAAAATGTATTTAATCCCTCTACTTGAGGTCAAAGAAATATGAATATAATTATGCACAATAACTTCATTATTGTAATAGAATAAAACGTGTTTAATTATGATTTGAAAATTACATTTTCATAATTTATTTCTATGCTTCTTTAGTATTGTTGCCTTCAGACAGATTTTATTATGATTAGATACTGTATAGGAAATAATATTAATTTCATACTGGTGACTGCAACAGTCAAGGTTTACTATCATCATATAAATACCCATTAAAAAGTACATAATCTATACTCGCTGAGGTTTAAAAGTGAAACCCGCCATTGAAGCTCATAGTCGAACAGCACTATGTTAGCCTACAGAACGCCAATATTTATTGACTATTATCATATTATACGGTATTCCACATTATTTTGGGTAAAGCTGTACAATTCAAACCTGCGAGTGGCAGACAAGTTTTTATCCGAAAACAGGTTTCACTCTTAAACATCGAAGAATATAAGTTAGTAGTTAATATCAGTTATATGAGTGTAACATTTTCAATAATAAATTTCCACGAGCATATGTAATTTACTAGCTTTATCAAATTTAGGTAATATACATTATATTACTAAAAGATTAAGACAAGGTGGATTAAGATGAAATAGTGAAAGATGAAGATAAAAATTTGAAATTTGGATTTGATTAATTTTTGAAAATAGATTTTTACTTTTAATTTATTTAAAATGCCAATAGAAATAGAACCATAAATTTTCGTCTTTTTATTCTTCACTGCGTGTTCAATTTATTATTAAATATCACCTTCGGTTAAACTTAGAAAATATGATGACAAACTCGAATCTTTCAAAATTTAAATTTGTCAAATAAAATCTTCTGGTTTAGGTTGTTTTATGTGGCCTACTACTCTCAAAGTTTAAGCTTTAAAGTCCTCAAGTTTTGACAAAATTAAAATTAGTCAGCATATTCTAAAATTAAGCGTTAATAAACTCTTGTGAAAAATCTAAAAACTACCTCCCTAAAGTACTAACTAGATATAATTTAATACTGAATATGGTGATGCATGTAATGGTTGGAGCACTCCTTATAAAATTTTGGGCACAATCATAAAACAAAAATAAACACCATTATGAAACCAATACATTAATTGCGGCTTCGCTCAGACCATATAGTAATATAGAGGCAGTGTTCCCTATATCAACTGTGCAAGTCATTTGAAGTTCAACTCCATTAGGTCATAGATTATATGAATAGTTCACTGAAATAGATAACAACTACTGTAGTACGAGCTCGGAATGTTTGTAATGCAACAGAAAACGGTCTGCTTTGATCACCGTAACCCCAACCATTGAGGAGTTACTTTTTAACACGCCCATTTCTATACATACAATTTTCATAAACTTTAACTTAACAAATCATCATAACTGGTCGAGTTTGGTATCAAAATGTTCGCCATGATGTGGACTTTATTATTATTATTTTAATTTTATATTTTTATTATTAGTTAAGTAAATATGTACAATATTACACGATTATGATAGATAACAAGATATGTGGTAATACAATGGAAACTTAAAGACTAAATAAACAGATTATTTACATGCATTTTTATTAATGGTAATGTATCGAAAAAAAATTCAAAATCTTCACCTTTGTTAGCGGAGTTGTAATTTTTGATATAATTATTTTTAATTGGTAGCATTACAAAGAGGTTGGTTGTACATGTAATTTTGTACTTTATATTTATATATTTTAAAAATATGAATATATGTATATATACAAAACAGTAATAGAAAAAAAAAAATTTTTTTTTTAATATATCACCATTTAATATAAATATTGTATTATTTTAATGATTTCATTATTTATATTTGATGGATTGACCCAATACATATAAATACAAAATAATATTTTAACATTTTGGTATGAACCATGATATAATATAATATACTTAGTATTTTCTCCTTTAAAAATAAATTTATTTTCAGTTTCAAAGTATTTTAATCATAAAGACACAACCTTAATAGGTTGATCTTGTAATGAAATTGTAATTTCAAATATTCAAGTTTTTTTCTAATAGATAAAAATATAAATACCTAATAAAGTAATAAGAAAACAAACTTATAAATATTGATGGAGATGGCTTATGAGCTATTGGAAACTTAGTAATATAGTTTACATATTGACCAATTCCTATAAAAAGAGCGTTTTTTTTTTTTTTAATGTTTATATCTGTATATAATATAAGTAGGTACCTATAAAAAATACAAAATAATTAAATATTAGTATATTTACATTATTTATTCATTTTTAATCATATCAATTTAGATAACTTGGTCCTTTTATTTTTAATACCAGAGTTCTATTTAGTTATAATCCCATCAGTTTTCAATAGGAACGTTTTTTGCAGGCATTACTTAAATACTTAATTATGAAATTGATGCTAGATCACATTGTATACATTTTATAGATTAACAACCGATGTTATGAGTTACGACGTCGTTTAACTATTCTATTATAATTTCAAAATATTTATTCTAAAAAAATAATCTTATTCAGAGGACAATAAAATGTCAAATATAATTTTTGTATTTATTTTGCAAATGTAATAAGTAATTTTTCGTGTAATATTATATGAATATTTTGTAAATATAATTGTACCTACATAATTTTTGTATTTAATTTTTAAATATTTAATATTCTAAGTACCTACCTCATTATAGGTGCCTACCTATAATCTTAAATTATGAATTTAATAATTATAATCTATAGGTTATAATGTTACCTATGTTGGACTCTAGATTATTTTTACAAAAAATACTTAGGTCCAACCACAATTATTCAAGAGAGAGAAAGTTAAGGAGAAGAACCTAGGTACTTCGTTTTTATACTACGTATCGTTTTTATTATAAATATAGGTGATTTTTTTTTATTATTCGACACCAAATTTATCCATTTATGTGTATTTTAGTTACATCAATTTATTACATAAATTACACAGCAACACTCAGATTTTTTGAATGCTAAAATGGTCTCCATTTTTCCATAAATCAACAGTGCTAAACTAGTTTTATTTAAATTTTAAAAACACTTCTGAGTTCCTTATGTTGTCTTCTGTGTTTTCATCAGATGATTTTTGTAAATGATTTTTTTTTTTTTATAAATGACAAGTGACAGCTGATCATAAAATATATTTTTTTATTAATTTCAAGTCTTCGTAAGAAGTCTTATTTTTGCTCTCACATATTATTTGTCCAAACTTATTCAGAAAGCCACAATTATGGAAATTCACCAGCGTGTTTATTGAAAAATATAATAAATTATTGTTGTATGATTATACAACAATAAAAAAATAACACTAACACGGGACTATTTTCAAAGTATTTTTAAAATAAATTGTAAAATTTTCATTTTTCATAAAAAATTGCCCATATAGAAACCCAATTAAAAAACGGATGTGTTGCCTATTCTAAAGAGGAATCTAGGATATTTGACACCCGCTGATAGGACTTTTGACATCTAGAATTTTTACACGTAGGACAATTGACACCCTTTTTTTTTTTGTATATTTGACATTTAAATTTGATAATTAAATATATAATATGTATTAATAATAGGTACTATAAAATAAAAAATGAATATATAAAGATAAAAAAATATATTAATTATAATTTAATGTTTGATTAATAAATTTATAATTTCATAATTTGTTCTAAATTGTGATGGTTTACATATATTTTGAAGTCTTTCTTCATTACAATTTATTTGAAAGCCTATATTTCATTTTAAAATGTCCATTGAGGTAATGGAGTTCATCATATATATATATAATATGTAATATATATATGGGGATGTTTAATTATAATTAATTGTTGGAACTTGTTGTTCCAACCTTCTGATATATTATTAGTTCTATTATAACCAACCTAACTTTGTTACATTGTGCACATTCCACATACCTATATGGAGAAAACATAGATGGATTTCTTTTGAAGCACATATTATTTATTAACTTGTGGGATTCATTGGCATATGTTTTATTAAAATATGTCAAAATATCATCCACGTCATTATCATATGGAAAAATATTATATAATTCTCTCATACCTATAAAAATAAATATTAAAATTTAAAAATATAAGTAAACAATACAAAATAAAATATTAGTATTTATACCTTTTTTAATAATGTTTAGCGGTAAAAAGGCCAGCCAACGCATTTGTCATTCTTACTGAATTACGAAATTCTTTATCTTCTTTATATTTTGTTACCAAACCAAGATTTTGGACTTTACGCCACACATTTTGGCTAAGATGGTAATAGCACAATTGAATGGAAACACTGTCTTTGAAAACTTCTTCAATCGCGTTTATCATAGCATGCTCAAAATCAATAGAAAATAACTTCACTAATGAACATGTATCTTTGAGTGTCTGTAAAAGTTCTACATAAACTGCTTGTGTTTTTTTCGGCAATAACGCATAAACGGCAGGTAACGTTAAGGTTTCATTTTATAAATTAAGTGGAGTACGTAAATTTGATCAAATCATTTTGGGCAAGAAGAAAATATTCCATCCATGAACACGTGATTACTCTGTGATTATATATTTAAGCAGTCTGGAGAAGCGAATATAATTACGCGACTGTTAATTGATAGATTATCATAAAATAAAAAATTTTGATGAAGAGGTCTGGCTGTCTTTGTCCACTTGCCCTCTAACACAAATTCTTTCGAAGAAATTGTAGGATATGTTTTATTACGAATTCTCCTTAAATTTCTCTTGACACTATTTTCATTTGGCATAAAACAAACAGCTTCGTCTGTTAATTTGGTCACTTCTTTCGCGTATACTTTAGAAGGAATATCAAAATTGTTTGTTATATTTTCTTTCATCGTATATAAAGCATGGCGTATTTCAGCTTTAGCAGAATCAAGATTACGAGAATGTTGTTGGAATTTTAAATTTTTTGTTTTAGTCTCGTCCGTTGTTACACTACCTTAATAGTACCTACCCTTATTCTATGACTAGGTTGAGTGCAACTCCTTTTTAAGTAGGACTACTTGAAAGTTCAACACATCAAAATAACCTTAAATTTGTAACTCCATTTGAGTGCGACTTGTAAGTGTAAATTTTTTTGAGTAAAATACCAAATAGATGGAATTTCTTTTGAGTATAATTCGTACACCTCGTATTATGTATTTTATATGGATCCGTAATAGTCGATGATCGAAGTTTTAAAAAAAATAATACTGTTAATTGTCTTCCAAAATATTTCGCCTGGTACGGAAAACGATCAGCGGAATTAAGTAAAAAGTGTAGTTTTCTCGCCCACGAAAACCCGTCTATTCAGAGTTCGCATATTAATAGAATCAATATTTTCGGATTTACGGGGAAATATGCATTGTATTAACCAGTCTTTAAGTTTAATATGCAAAATATTACATATTGTTTTCACCACAGATTAATCTGTGTTATCACAGAACATATTCTGTGACATGATATGATAACATAAAATATATATTATTAACCTAAGAATATTTAAATTTAAATTTGTATTACATAATTAAAATTGATTTTTTTCGGCCACCATAAATTGTAGGAAATAAAAAAAACAAATATACCCGAATAAATGTCACAAATATATATCCAACCGAAATGAATGTAAAAATTCCAAATAATATTTTGTATTATTTATAGACTGTAATCCACCTAATTGTTTCCCCAGATAAAATAGATTAAATTAGACTACAATTGTCATTGAACATTCTAAAATCCGTTGTATTACAACCGTTCATTATTACTACCTTACCCTGAAGTCTGAACTCGTTAAGTTAGTTAAAATATTATTAATACCTAATTTGAATTTTTAAATTTTATTACAATATTATGAATTTTTTTAAAATTGCAACAATTGATGCTTTAAACGATTATACGTATTATGATCAGAGTTAAAATATGGCATTGGTCGAACATTATGGTGAACCATACGTATTACAACAAATCAAGTATATATTTTATTTATTAGTTATTAACTATAGTCATTTTTCTATCATTTTTTTGTTACTTACTCAAGTTGGGTACTTTCTTTCTATAATTATTGTTTCTACACCTAGACACCTAGCATAAAAAAAATTGGTTTTGAATAGTTTTATTTTTTTTTTATTTAGGTACTAGAGGCTTAGCCCCCCCCCCCAAAAAAAAAAAAAAACACTGGTAGTCCCCAATTTTTAAAAAAATTTTACATGACAATACGTTTTGAAAATTTTACTTTTCTATACACTTCTTATCCTATGTTTATTGAAATTTTTAATATGTAGATAATGAAATTAGATATCAATTATAAATTAGGTAGATAGGTACCTCCTAAGAAATATAAGAGTTGCTAGTACTGTCATGACAAACAATACTGCTCCGAATTTAAAATGTTTCGAGTACAACTGTACCAATAATTTTTACTCCAAAATGTGATAATATTTGTTAATAACTCTTACGGTATGAAATTGCTACGAATTAATATTGGACCGACTAGACATACTCTTATACCAAATATAGGATACTATGTATATTAAGTTGCCTATTACACTAGATATTAAGGAGTAAAATGTATATCGTAAAATAATAATAATATAATTCCTGATTATGTTATTATATTGTCATTATTATAGGATCCCCTATTAAATAACCCCGGAATTCGCAGATTTTTATAATTTAATGATTTGGGTTTAGGTGTATTTCTAGTTTACCAGTCATCTTTTTTAGTTTTTATCAATTTTTTTTTTCGACGAAAAAAATGATCGTGAAAATTTGGCAGTTGAACTTAGTTTCGAAATTGTACATATTATATATTTTTATTAATTCTTAATTTTGAAATGATTAATTTAAAAAAAAAAAGTGTCCGGTAAACTATGTAGAGATGTGTTTTAATACATTTATACTTGAACTTAACGTTGGATGTTATTAAAATAGCCGAACACTTTTTTGATACTTTTTGCAATCACTCTAACGAATATTTGTCGCCAGTTATATTAAATAGTTTACGCATCTTTTAAGATGGCAATATTCATATTATTTGCAAATGTAGGTATTCAAAATTTACAAAAATATCAAAAATACGGTACCTATATTTATATATATATATTATCATTGATTATAATATATTATGTATATAATCAATGATAACCACTCTGCAGGTGTAATATATAATAACACCTATACAGTTTTCTTATATATTGAGATTGAGATTTGGAAAGTACTGGAAACTGCAACTGTACCTATATAAAGACTGCTGGAACTTGTGAGATTGCTGGGAGGGGTGGACCTTGCGCGATTTCCAGCTAAATGATTATTATCACATAGATTCTTAATATTATCACCATATTATTTTTCTGTATTATCACACTTCATATTTTATCAAATTTAATTGATAAAAATTATACTCATTAATTATTGTATTTTGCCGTTTAATTTTATATTTTCTTTATATATAATACACAGTGCTGCATTTGAAACATTTTCGAGCGATGATCAAAAAAAAAAGGTGTTTTATAGGTACGTATTTTTTCATGTAGAGTTCAAATATGAAATCATTTTTCTCTATCCCGTACAGATTTTTTGCAAATCGTTTTTTTTTTTTTACATTTTAGGAAAATTACCAGTTTTTAAAAGGAGTATATCGGGAAAAAAATAAAATAAATCTCATGTTAAATTCGAAAAAAAAAAACTGTATTATATTACAGCAGAAGTATTTATTGTATTTTTTTTACAATTATTAAATTAATTATATTAACTAATCAGAAATTTTCCCTTTCATAACTTCCTTAACGTTGGTTTTCCTGGATCACAGTCTCTCTTGAGATTTTAGCGGTAGTCTGCCATCATGATGATATTCCATTTACCTTGATAACGTTGTTCCATCAATCTAATATCTTGGTGGAACTTCTTGTCCTGTTCTTCGCTAAAATCTTCCAAATGTGAGCGAAGGAAGTGAAGTTTAACACTCATAAGACACCCAAGTTTTTGGAAGTTTATCAGCAAGTCTTTTACCAAATGTTTGTAGTTAGGATCCTTATTGTTACTAAGATATCCATTGACGACTGACTTGAAACTGATCCATGATTTTTTCAAACTCAGGGTCAGTCATGAGTTGTTGAATTTGAGGACCAACAAAAATTCCAGCTTTTATTTTCTTTGATTTAATTTTAGGAAACTCCCTCCTCAGATACTGGAAGCATGGGTTATCTTTATTTAATGCTTTAACAAACTGTTTCATCATGGCAAGTTTAATGTGTAATGGTGGATGTAGGATATTTTTTGGATTCAGCAATGGAGTGTTGATGACATTTTTCAAGCCAGACGACAGTTAATGTCCTCATTGGCCAAACACTGACGTTCCATCTCTGCTGTCCCATTCACACAAAAACAAGGCATTTTAGTAAACCCACTGTGTAAGTCTAGAAGTAGACCAATTATATTGAAGTCACCACAGATGAACCACTTGTGAATGTCGTATTAAATATTTTTTAAGATAATTTTCATATTCTCGTACGTTTATTTAAAAAAAAAACGGAGTAGGTAAGCTATTGGAATCGATGCATATTTATTTTCATTATGTAAAAGAACCCATTTCAAACTAACTTTTGATGAGTCTATAAAAAGCCTTCATTCTGACGGTATATATTCTATCCCATAAAATTCCATCACCGACTAGATGTTATTGCAAAAAATTATGGAGCCTCTTTTTCTTCCAAAAAAAGGAACAAATTCCCGTTCACGGTGACGATACCATGAAAAACTAACATTTGGAGCTAAAAGATTCTTGTGTTTTAATTTTGACCCAAGTACTTCTGCTGCTGCATCCTTAGAGAGGTTTAAATCTCTAACCAAATCATTTAATTCATTTTGTGTAAAAAGTTTAGGGGATCGGGTTTTTATCAGGCTCATAAATTTTGTCATTATTATTAGACTAATTTCCACTACTTTCAGAACAACATTCATCTGTCACAAAGGAATATTTAAGATTTCCTACAGAAGACGATTTTAGTCTTTTACAAGTTTTATGTTATAATCCTAATTCCTAACAATTACGGTGGTCCATTATTCATAAAAATGTTGATTAATGGTCAAGTAAAAAAACGTTCACTTCGAACTATAAAAGAGCATGTTCATATTGAATAGGTATAATAAATAATGCAAATATTAAAAAAAAAAAAAAAAATGAGAACAACGTAAAACAATAAAACAGTAGGTATTGGTAATCCATAAAAAGGAGATCTCTAATATCAATGTATCGTATACGAAAGTTTATTACGCTATTTCTCATTTGACCGAACGTAATTTTTACCGTAAAGTACCTACCTATAGCGTGTGTTGAGCAAAAACTCCATTGCTAGGCCGTATTCGCAGTGAAAAAAACGCGGAACATAGAATTTCATATACATCTCTAGTGCATGGTGGAATAAATGATTTTCTAGTGCAGTCAAGTAGTGAAGATTTAAAATGTATCATAATATATATAATTTCCTTAAAACCACTCCAGGGGGATTGAGGTCACCTTGACTCTATACCACAAAAATAATTGATATAATACATATGCTGCCAGGGTCTGGGGTATATATCTAGGTATGATAGCAATATTTCCGTTTTCGTCCAGTCGTGCCATTCATAGGCTAAGAACAGAAATCGTAACGTCAACTCCCGAGGTACATATTTTAAACGTGACAAACGATAGTGTATATCTATATATTATTAACTATAGCTATCGCCTTGCTATTGCTAGATTTTAATAATTTTTTACTCATGTTATTTTTTAATTTTACATTTTATGTAAAATAATGTTTTCAAATAAAATTTTAATCATTTACATTTTAAGGCTTCGTTTAATTTTATAGGTTTTTACTTTTTTATTTTCCAGTTTTTACCCTAAAGCTTCACTGTACACTCTGTTGGCAGTGGTATATTTGTAGATGGCAACAAAACATATTGATCTTCAATAGGGATCCTACTTGAGAAAAGACAACATATTATAATATTGCCCATGGGCCATGAGAAAAGCACTATTTTCTTAGGTCGATGCCCACCATCGAGAAAGTTTGTCCCTGGGATTTATTTATTGTAAGGGCAAACGATAAATTTACAGGAAACTGTAACCTTTTAAAAGATATAGGCAAATCCGTCGGCATCATTGGGATCCGGAATGTGAGCGAGCTGTCCAGCTGCGTGACAGGTGACGATTGTTGCTATAATCACATTGTCTTATTATTCGTTTATCCTATTGCTACCTAAATATGCACGCCCCTCTCCCGCATTCGGTGCCTCTCCATCGCCGCCTTGCCCGCTAGGCTACGTAGAGCCACACCGGGGCGGCGGTTATTTTCCTACGAGTAGGTACCTACTTTGAGATTGACATTTTTAAATTCGTAATATATTTTGAATGGAATGTCCGATTTGAATGATTCAAAAAGTAATCTACAGGTATTGAAACAATGTTGAATACGAAATGATTTATTTGTATAAGGATTTACATAAAAGTATGGATATCATATCATGATCTGATTTTGATCGGTATTTCTATCGACTTTAAAATGTAAAAAAGTAGTTATAGTGATATAGATATTGATATGTTCACCAGTGTTGTACAACATTTTTTTTTATTCTATCATCATAAAAGACATGTTATGGCTAATTTTTTTACACCTTGGGTTACGTTATTGAAGTTTTAGTAAGGATCCCTAATTTTTCTAGTAATAAATTTAGCCCGTGTTACTCAGTGATAATGTAGCATTCTAATGGTGAAAACATTTTTGAAATCGGTCCAGTAGTTTTTGAGTTTATTATATTATTATTGTATTTGATTATTATATACTAGGTATATATAGGGTAGATTTCATTGGCAAATGACGTAACACTCATGCGCAGTTCGAATTACTGACATACATAGATATTTAGCCAGGGTCTGGGGCAGTTGACTTTGTATATATTTAAGAACAATTGCAATCGGTTTACTTTTGTACTTTTGGTACAAAAACGGACAAAGTTTATGGTATGGAATAGTATTTTTTTTGTTAAAAGGAACAAGAAAACAATAGATACACATTTTATCATATAAATAAATGCTTTATTTGCAATCAAAATATTATAACAAAATTAATGAATAGGTATATGGAATACCTACTATAATAGATAGGTAGATATAATAAATTATCATTATTATGTACGTAATAAAATAGATATACAATATAACAATCGGTTGAAACTTGAAGTTAAAAATTAAAAAAAATACTTGTTCGTTATCTTGACTACAGGCCACTATTATAATAGACGCGGACGCGAAAAGTGAGCGCTGGGGGTCGCGTCGTGATTTATTAAAAGATGGGGTGATCAGGAATTGTGTATAGAGGGCGTTGAGTTGAAGTATTAGGTACGTCAGCACAATTATTTTAGCCCTTATTTAGACCACCCGACTTTATTAAGTCCGGCAATTCCATTTCTCAATTTAATAAAAAACAAAAAAAAATCTTGACGGGGAAATGAAACTGCAGCGATTTAAAACCGCCGACATCGCATGGTTCTGGGCCCCCACCCCCAACATATAACAAATCCCCTCCCCCTAACGGCACTAATTGCTTAACGTAATATTTGAACGTCTCCGCATACCTACATATTATATTGCACCCACGGGCAATATAATACCGCAATTGTATAAAAAATACGCGAATTTTATACGTGACGGGCTGGCACCGTGGTGACGGCGACACGCCGGTAAAATATATATATAGATGAAAAAAAAATTACCAGTATAATATAGTGTAAGTACATAATATTATGTAAAGTACCTATACAATTTTAAAGGTATACTTTTATGCACCTATACAGTTTTTCGATAGGTAGTGTGTACCTATATATAGTTTTAGTTTATCACAGTGGCGTGCAGACGTGGTTTAAGTGGCACCTGTGTGCCACTTTAAAATAGGGTGGGTATAGTAACTAAGGTGGGTAGTAAGGTACAGTAGGTACAGCCAAATAACAGTATTGGACTATTGGTACGGCATAACTGTAGATCTATTAAAAATAGGTTATTTCAAGTGGGTGGGTAGGTGTGAAAATAATTTTGCTCCACTTAGTAAGAAAGCTCTGCACGCCACTGGTTTATCACAGTTAACATGAAATATGAATATACCTATAGGTACCTACTACACAGATATATAATATTTACAAATAATTATAATGTACAACAAAATTACTAAAAATACCTAATACTATATTGTTATTACTTTTTAGATAGGTACCTATGATCATAATATACTTATTGACCCGATTCTACACTCGGTAAAAATATGCAGGTACATTCGGTCCATTAAGAAGACGCCACACGCCCGGATTTTAAGGGGCTTTGTATAGGCAATTTTTTTTTATTAAATTTTATGAAAAATTAAAATCAAACACATTAAAAATATATCTGTGTCAGTACCATTTTTAATTGTCGTGTAATTACAACATTTATTAAAAAATGGGTTTATGCATTTTTCATTTTTATCCACTTGAGAATATTTTAGAAAGATGAAATAAAAATAAATTGTTAAAGAACAAAAATGTCTAGCGAGTGATATAGTCAATTTTTGATACACGTTTTATGAGCTGTTTATTATAAAAGCTTTTATTTATTTATTTTATTTAGCAGCTTACAAAACGTATAAATGTACTATATATCAAAAATCTACTCCATCATTCGCTAGATAATGTTGTTAGCTATAATTTGTTTTTTGTTTCGTATTTTAAACATGTTTGTAGGTTAATAAAATTGAAAAATTTTAATGCAAGTTTTTTATTTGAAACTTCAGTGTGGCGTCCTCTAAAGGTTTCAACTTCTTTATATACAATACTTGCACTTTACGACAATAAACCTTACTAACAGAGAATATTATACTTTATAGTTTTTATTTATGTACTTACTATACCTATATTGGTATAATTAGAAATATGATTAGGTACATCATAGAGTAACAAAAAATAATTACAAAACTGGAAAACGAAATATAATAAATTAGCGAAAAATAAAAATAATCACAAATGTAAAGAAATAAGAGATTTTATAAAAAAAATTTTAAATGTACCTATTTTCTTGAATATATACGAGCATAGGTATACCTATCAAATTTAAAATAATACTGGAATAATGACACTAATAAAATATATTCAATTTCAAAACATAGCATGCATATATTTGAATTTTTTGATAGGTAAAACAAACAAAACAAATCTGTAATAATGAATAGTAGGTAGAGCTGGGTCGAATAAAACTATATGAAGTTTAAAATCGAACCGAACTATAAATGTTATGTGGAACTTGAATCCGAATCATTAGTTTTAATGTCGAATCAGGATCACTTAGTTTATTTTATACGCAGTGCTCCGTCAAGAAGAAAAAGGGAGGGAGTATAGAAAAATTAAATGTTGACAAACTACTTCAATAAAAACATAAAAAAATTTTTTTTTCTGCTTTTTGCTGATAAGATTTTTATTTTATTCATTTTGTCGACTGATTTTCTGATTGGAGGAGGGAGAAGTAGACACCCCTTCACGGGACAATGCGTTTTGAAATTCACTGATGCAGTATTCGGTATATGTGAACGAAATCGTAATAAATTTTTTTATCAATATTATTATTTTTAATTACGGTTAAACTAGGTAGGTATGAGTTGTAAAAGTTCGTCCAGCACTATAGAGTTCGAATTCTGATCAAGTTCGGTTCGAACAATTTTTAATGTCTGTTTAATTTGTTTTAAATATAAAATTAATTTTAACATGAACCACGTTTTATAGTTTTTGATGTTTCTTAATTTTCCAAAATTATTTTTAATTAGGTATTGTGGGATATTTTAAAACAATTTTTTGTAAAGTACAAATAAACTATTACATCCACCGGAAAAATTAAGTACATATATAAAATGAAAAATATTAACTAAAACTTCGGCTACCCGCACACTAGCTAATCTAAATTAATTGATCAGTAGCACATGTTACCAATCATTAACTTTAAATTAAGCCTTCTGCACATGTACCAACTTGTTAAGAACAAAATTTGCATTATGTTGTATTATATTTGTATTTTTTACAATATTAAAAATATTTACTATTATTATTTTTATAAATGTATATTTTTATTTTGTACTACCTTAATTATTTAGAAAGACAGTTTCAAAATGTACTTAAAATATGATGAATCTACAAATTTTTTTGGTCAACCGACTATTTGGTTATCTATCAGACTCATCACAAATTATATATTTAATAATGCATTAACTAGAAGCTTGAAGTAGCTAGGTGACTGGAAATCCAAGTCCCTAATTGACCAACTAGTTAATAATTTTTTATGAACAGGTAACAATGTGTACAATATTGCATTATTTAAGTTACATTAATAGTTACTCACAACAAACTTGATGGTAATTATCATTACCAGTTAGTTTATTTTTAATAGTTCAGTGTGTATACACTACACAGCCTTACTGTAAGAGTTCCGTATGACTTGGCTTCCCAATTTCCATCTACTTCAGTTATTAATTCTGTACATCACAGCTCATTTGTTAAAACTTAGAAAATATCAGAGAAATAACTACATTTAAATATTAAATACGTGAGAGAAGGTTGAAAAACATCAAGTGTTTTACAATTTCAAACGGCCATGCTCACAGAAACACATGGAAAATATTACAGAGAAAGCATGACATATCATGCAGTCATTTGCATTAATTATATATATATATATTGACATCCAACAAATAGTAATAAATTTGAAGTTTATTTGAACTTCTTTGCTGGTAAGAATAGTGGACATAATTTTGTGTATAACGTCTTTATTACTGGAATCCATACTTGACATTACTATTACAATGGTAAAATATTTGCCTTCCACATTTGCCTGTACTACTCTTGCAAATTTGATACTTGAATAGATCTGTGTGTAGAACAGCATCACTAATCAATTGAATCATCAGTCAATTCATTCTTTTGAGTAGCTCCATGTGCTCTATGATCTCCATGATGGTCTTATACAAACTTAACTTCTCTCAAAATCTAAAATTATTATTCTTCTTATGTAATTTATTAAATATATTTAATATTTTTTGTAACAAAATATTTTTAGAAGTTGCTTTATAATTTAATTAAGAAGTTTTAAAAATTACAAAAATAAAATTATTGTACTTATTTAAGATGAAGTCATATGCTCACATAAATAGGACCCCAGTTAAAATGGTTGCATTTAGGCCTCAATATTTTCAAGCTGATTTTGAAAATAATAATGTATACTTACCCCTACATTAATAATCATATTATGCAGTTGCAAAATTGTGGTTTACATATTTTATTAGAATTTAAAATAAAAGTAATATTGAAAAGTAAATAAATATAAGTCGGTATATTAAAATAAAAATAGAAAACAAATTTAACTAACTTGAAAATTTGGTATTTACGAAACCAGAAGAAAAAGAAATATAATTGCGTATTTTATTTATCACTTGATTATTTTTTTGTAAAACAACATTGATTTAGATACATTTAATTAAAATAAACATAGAACATGGTTGTTGAACAATTATTTAAAGCAAATCAGACTTTTCATAGATTACTATTTTAAGAAATATATAATATAAACCACAGAGTTAACTCGCACTGCCCATAAGCAACACTGACATGGAATTGTTTGAGTGTTTAACAGGATGGTTTAATTCCGCCATTACACTCTGGGGATAGAATGAGTTTATAACCCTACATGATAGTACTCCAAACATTGCTTCGCATAGTGATAGCCATTACCAATTAATATGTCAAGTTATTTAAAAACAAGACTTAAGGCTGTCTAATTTACTTAGACAGTATATAGGTACTGGAGTGTAGAAGGTTAATATGGTCTCTTTCTTTTTGATCCATTCTTGAATTATTTCTTCATACATGAGACAAAAATTAGTTTGATTTTGAACACTATTTAAAACAAACTGTTTTGTGTGCACAATTTGAAATGTTTTATCTATTGAGAAATAATACCAAGCACATCTACAATCTTAGAGTGTGCGATATGATTTTCTGGATCTGCGACAAAGTTGATGTAGTACAGTAGATTCTTACCGCTCACTTATAGTACTAGTTTACATAAAGTTAATTCATTGGAAAATACTATATAAATAATTTACAATAATATTTTTGATGGTATTTTACAACATAGATTAAAGTTATAGCGCTCGTTTTCAATTATAACATTTACATTATAAAAACAACACTTGTATTTTAATTATGATAAGATAATTTCATAATTTAATTTTAATAGCACGTTCATAAAATTAAAAATATTTATGTAATGCCTACTTGAATTTATATGACAAATGATTCCATTTATACTATTCTTAAATAAGAAATTAAATTCATACATGTATAATATTTATTTTAACGGAATTAACATACAAATATTAATTATTAAGCTATGTTTAAATTTGTATAATCATCAAGAAAAAAAACATGAAGATATATTTTATTTATTGGAATTTATAAATAAGAGACCGGACCATTAAAATTTATATTGAAATGAGTAGATATTATAATAGTCAATATCATATTTTACTTAACATCCAACTACACAACGTAAAAACAAAATAACCCTGTATATGTAGATACAAAAGACAAGACGACTAGTCTATACAATATAAGATATTTAAAACTAAATTTACTTGTATTTTAATAATGAAATATAGAATTTGAAGTAGTTGTTTAATTAATTTAATTAATTAGTAAAAGAATTAGTTCTAGTAAAAATTTAAAAAAATGTCTCCATAATACACTATTAAGCCAGAAATGAATTTATATGTATATTTATAACTTAATTATTTTCATTACAATTTACAAACATAATAATAATTGTATGTTATGCTAACATTTTCAAAAACAGATAAATATATCATATGTCTTGCCAACGGTGTTATATTCTGTAAATGTCTATAGCTATTGAATCCACCAAATATTACACTATTACATTATTATTTTTTCTACTTTCTGGGACACATACAATTTGAATGACATTAAAACATACAAAAAATAATCTACCGAATCATTTTTTTTAACATAAAATATTGGTTTTTTTAGTCAATTTTTGTGTTCATGGAATATTTTTTTAAATTTATTATTAAATAAAAAATTAAATTTAAAAGTCAACTATTTTTTTTTTTTTTTTAAATAATGTAATATTACAATTTACAATTCAAAATGAATTTAAAAAATATATTCATGAACACAAAAATTGAAGAAGAAAATATAATCATTTAAATTAGATATTACAAATAGCGACACATACTTAAATTATAATATATTCTTATAATTTTTAAACTGCACACTATTTTAAATAATCATGTACGATGTACATGTGCATCTTACATTTAAGTAATTCAATGGAAATACAATTTAGAAAAAAAAAAATATATATAGCTCTTTCGACTAAAATATTTGAGTTGATTATTATCATTTGTTTTTAAGATCATAATAATAAATATAATAATAAATGAATAGTTAAGATAAAAACATAGATATTATGGTTAAAAATAGTTATCAAAGTAATTTAAAATACTAATTATATGGGAATAGTATATACCACTCAACATTAAACTGTTTGATATATACACACTTAAACATATTAAAAATAAATTTCCGTAGTCACTCCATTTAGTAGGGGAAGTAGAATGGCCTTGGGCCTGTAAAATATTCAAAATATTATAAAATAACATAAAGTATTAAAAGAAATTAAATTTACAGTCAAAATATATTTAACATAATGATTTATCATTAGTAGATATTCACAGATGACTGTTCATTGGTCTTAAATTAAATTTAATATCTATAAATAAGACTGTGTTTGCAATAGTTTTCGAAAAGAAAAATAAACATTATATTTATTAATGTTAAAAATTAATGGACATAATACAAAATAATAAATTATACCACAAATGATATATTTACTAATAATAGCTTTTATTATTTTTAATAATAATTTAAAAGTTATAAAATAACATTTTTGTAAACACAGCCTATAAATGTACGCCAGATAACTGCATTACATTGCTTTCTTGGCGATATGTATATAATCAATAATTAATAATATGATTATAATTATATTAAGTTATGGAAGAAACTAAAGATAATAAGTTATAACAATAAATTTAATTTCAAAAACTTTGACTATAAAAATAGAATATAAATTTTTAATTAAAAATTTAATGTTCTATAAATATCAAGTAAATATAAAATAATATCAAAAATATATTAAACACATTAAAAAAAGCTGCAAAAAATACATCAAACATTACAAAATAAAATATTTTAAATCAAAAATAATTAACTTTATAATTAGTACCTACCCATTTTATAAAAAAAAAATGTGTTTTATACTCTCAAATAAACAAAATACAAATAAATAACAGCAAAACAACTAAATTAATGTTTTGACTGCCAGCTATGTTACCACCAGCAAATTAGGCACCTAATGCAGTTTTGTCTACCAAATTTTCAAGGTTTTTCATTAAATATTTTTAGAACCATTTATCAGAAATTAATAAAACTGGGATCTGTGATATTCGTATATTTGTCATATATCAATAATATTATTTTTAGGCAACTATAGCAGCCCCTAAAATTTCCAAATTTTCGTACTACACACTTAGTCCCGAAATATTTATTGGTAGAAATAAAAAAGGGGATAGGTTAGTGACTAGCTCTTTGTTAAAGTAGGTATTATATTTTATTATAATTTTTGTAATTTATAACATATACAGAGTGTCTCACTGGGTTCTGACATTTGCAAAAACTTTATTTCCTTTTTATTTTTATATAACTATTAAAACTCTGCACTAAAAGGAGAGAGAGAGACTAAAAGGATAACTATGTGAATCATTGGTGTAAGCAGAGGGGGAGGGCTAAGGGGCTGAAGCCCCTCCCATTGCCAGTATAATTCTATTTTTTTTATATTTCATTCAGTGTTATATATTATATATATATACAGGGACGTATTTTCAACTTTTTTCTGGGGGGGGGGGGGTTAAATATATTGAAAACCAATCATTAATATAATGATATTTACATGAATAATTTATTATCTTTAGGGGAAAAATTGCTTAGTTTACAGACAAAGGACTGTTAGTAACGTAAAGGGGGGAAGGTTGCAGGGTGTGTGCACTATTTTGGTAAAAATAAATAATATTTAATTTTACTTTTTAACTTTTCAAAAGGTTTAGCTTTAAATGCATTTAATTTTGATATTTTTAGAATATTTTGCATCATATGAAAAATATGTTATCATTTAGCATCAATAAAATCGATTGACAAAATAATTTAATTTTTAAATTCTTTATATTGTATTCATACATTTTTCATAATTTTGTAATCGTGATATAAAAAAAAAAAACTGTACGGTAAACGGTGGTTTTATTTTTGGATTATTTTAAGATATTTATTTGAAAATTAAAAATATTTTATGTTTAATATTTAGGCATAAGTATACATGACAAAAAAGTTAAGTCTTTGACAGAAATACTACATGAAAACAAACTACAGTATAGGTCACAAAGTTGTAAAATATAATATTAATACATTGATTTGGTATACTTTTAAGATTTAATTAATACATTTTCTTTAAATTTTAAAACTGATTATTCCTTAGTTTGGTAATAAATGAAAAAAGTACCTAAAAACCACAGCCTAGTAATAATAATAATACAGTTCATTGAATTTTGATTACTACAAAACTCCAATCTCATTTATAAAATAATTTTAAATCGTAAATACATTAAGTGGAGACTGAAATATACGTCCAATATTAAAACATTATTATATTTTAAATTTTAAAACATAATAATGTTATAAATGTATTAAAAAATACAGAAAAAACATGTACTCTGTGATAATTTTAAAATTTTTAAAACTAACATTTTCAGATTTATGAAGAAATAATCATTATTTTAACCCATATTTTTCATTATTTTTGGATGGTTTTTTCTGATGCATTTTTAAAAAAATCAACAAATTACTGCTTCAAAATACCATGCTGATAAAATTTTATGGCAAAAAATGGGTACGCATTAAAAAATTAGTTCATGATGTGAAGTCTTTTGGTCGATAAATTGCTCAAAGAAAAATATAAGACCAATCAATATCATAATAAAACGAAAAAATATTTTGCACCGCTCAGAATCTAAAATATATAGTTATTATATTGATTTTAGGGCATTATTATTAGTTTTTCAAGGCATTCTATCTATAAGTTCTATCTACAAAAATGAAGTTTCGGTATTTAAGTTTTCAAAATTAATATTTGTTGGTTCTTTTTCAGTACCCCTTGGACCCCCTCTCCGTAAATACGCCACTATATATATATATTAATATAATATAATATAACACATAATATATTTTTAACAGTACCTATTCTATTATAACACTGAAAAAGCACCTTTTTTAATCTTTCATGCCTAATTTTGTGTCTACTGATTACTTATTTATTTTTAAGCCCCCCCCAAATTTAAAAATCCTGCATACGCCACTAATGTGAATTTAAATTACACACTTTTAAATTTTGTACTACACACAATTTTAGGGGCTGCTCTATGGGCTAATTTTAAGGAGTTATGTATAAGCGATTATAAAATAATGCAAAAATGTTGTGTGTATGTGTTTGATAATGATTATTAATGGCTGTATATAAGTGTTTTGTCCATAGTAGTTCTTTATTGTATAGTCCAATTTGGATTTGGAAAATAGAATTTAATTTATCAACAAATTAATTTTTAATCGACTTATTTACTTTTTCAATTTTTACACCCAATTAAAATATTTAGTAATTATAAATTTGATAAAATGAAAGAAAATATATAAACATAAAAGTAAAATTGTTAACAGATTTTAAAATAATTATAGGGCTATTCGATCAATTGCTAATAAAAAACAAAAAATAGGCCTTTTTATATCTAAAATTCTACCTTTTTTTTTTTTTTTTTAAACAAAGTATAGCCGAGATTTCAATAAGTGATTTCATAAGTGAAAAATTACTATATTAAATGCGTGAAATATAAAAAATATATATACATATATTAAAATACAATACCACTAGATTCCTTGGCTCCACTTAAAATTTCAAACTTATAATTTTTCAAAATTTTTATTCAATCAACATAAAAGTTAAATACATACATACCATATGAAAATGTCTATAGAACTATTTTTTCCTAAAATTTAAAGACATTCAATACCAAAATCAAAAATGTTAAATAAATATAAAGAAATTGTGACTGGCAGATTTTCAAGTTATTTTGAATATAGTTAGAGTAACATAGATTTAACCTTGTATTTTCATTTATTTATTATTAAATGTATAGACAGATGTCTCAGTGAAACTTATTTACAATTATGATATTATTATATTAAGTGTATATTATTTATTATATTATATAAGAATTAGATAAACTTTAGAAACTCAAAATCTAAGAGTTCTATCAAAAGCTCAAAATTGTAAAAAAAAGAGAAGCACTTCAATTTACACGTTGGATAGGATAATAAGAAAAGAAAAAAAATATTCCGAGTGAAGCTACGGTAGATATACTTGATAATTACAACAGATTATACTAATAATATATATATATGATAATATTATATAATATAATGATCAAAAACAGTGCATAAAGTTATTTAGAAGCAAAGGGATTCGAGCCAAGGACTTTGCGTGCAATTGGCAGAAATCGGGTTGAATTATTGAAGGGGGGGGTAAGACAATACCTATACGTAATTACCAACTAAAAACGCTCCGCTCTATATTAACGTTTTGCACTTCATTATATTGATGTATAATATATAATTTAACATTATATATATCATCATTTACGACAGACTTGTAATGAAAATAACTAATAAATCAAATCATAACACATATTAAGATGAAAAATAAATAAATTATAGATTTAATATATTCTAGCTACCTGTTTATTTTTTATTAGATTTTTATATATAATAGGTTTTATATAGAGTGACATAATATTGAAAATACAATTTTATTGATAAGTAATTTAGTCATAACTCATTCTATATATTATAAGAACATTATCTAATACTTTATGTAGCCTTTTTTCGACATTTATTTTTTTTTAAGATTTATATTTATTTAAAAAAATCAAAATAGTTTTCAATAACTCATAAAACGTGTTTAAATGCATATATTACAAAATGGCTACGCAGGGCGCTAGATATTTTGTTCTTTATCGTTATTTTTTGGTATATCTTTCTACGATGTTTTTAAGTTATTATAAATGAGAAATACAAAAATAATATTTTCAATAAAATTGTATAAACTTGAAAAAAACAAACACAATAAAAATAATATATATTAATGGGACCAATTATTATTCATTTTTAAAATAAATATAAACATTTTTCAATTGTTAGATTTTCATTTTTCTTAAAATTGTCTATATATAACCCCTTAAAAATGGCTGCGCTGACATCCTCTTGATTATAAAGAGTAATTACTTATTTTAGTATTATATTATCACAAACGATTGAACAAGTATACACAAAAAGCCACTCAGATATACAGGTTTGTGAAGTTGGTCCAAATTACATCCAGTTTTAAACATTATTTGGATACCCAAGACATACAAAACACCATTTTGACACTACTGGTCTTTATTTTAGATACTAAATACTATGTCTCTTAGCAAAACTATTCATATAAATAAATTTCAATATAAATATTTCTCAAATCATTTTTAGGGGGCTTGCCAAACTTTTAGGGGGGCTAAGCCCCTTCAAGTTCCCCCATTTCCGCCAATGCTGCGTGCATTACAACACAGTCAGCTCCCACTACTCTACGTAGACCACTGTTGTAAATCTTAAAAAATATATCTATAAAAAAAACCAAATCTGACCGCAAAATTCTGACTTCACCATTATTTTTTTCAAAAAATACACTTATTAAAAAAAAAAAATTTTAAAAATTGAATTAAATTAAAAATTCTGAATAATAGAAAATTTATACCTGTTATGAATTAAATGACTCAAAATTGAAAATTGTTATTAGTAACCCAAAAATGGATAAAAATTTTCAAAGATTTTTTTGTCTTCATAATGTACATACATTAATGGTGATAATTTCAAGTTTATAGATCCATTATTTCCTTGAAATTCAAACATATTACATACCAAAATATACATATTATTCGAAAAAAATTAAATAGCTATTAAAAATTATTATATCGACCCATTTAAAATTTTTTTTTTTGTAGGTTACGTTATTTTAATACTGTATTAAATTTTTAGATATTGAAACCTAAAATCAAGACTATTATGAATTAAATGTCTCAAAATTTAAAATTGCTATAAAAAGTCTAAAATTGAGAAAATTTTTCAAGTTTTTTGCCTTCATAATGTGCTAATATACGTATTTGGTTAAAGTATCAAGTTTATAGATCCATTATTTCTCCTAAATTCTAACACATTTCATACCAAAATGTCAAAAAAATTAAATAAGTATTAAAAAAAAAATTTAAATGGCTATTAAAATATATTGTACCTACCAATTTTTAAACATTTTTGTACATAGCAAGAATGGCATATTATTAATATTATTAAATTTTGAAAATTTCATGTCACTAGCATCAATATTTTCGGAGTTATTAAGAATTTTACCAAAATTGTGTTTAATGATGTTTATGCTAATTTTTGATTATGGATAATTTTTCTTACGTGTTTATTAAAAAAATTACATAACTGAAAAATTACCTTTCTACATGAAATTTTTTACTGGAAACTGGGTAAGCTTATAAAGATCTGAGTATTCCTACTGGTTGAAATTTTGTACACAGACAGAAAAATAAAAAAAAAAAACAAATTTTTACAAGCTTATCTAAAAAAACTTCAGAAAATTTACTATCATCTGTATTTAATATGTGTTAAATTACATATTCTATTTAAATTTAAAGATTTTAGAATCATTATTTTTGGAATAATGAAGAAATAACAAAAATTGATTTGGGTGGAAATACAGACCATTGTTTTTACATTATTTTTTTGGTAGTTTTTCCTTACGCGTTTATCAAAAAATCACCTTTTCAAAGTACTATCCTAATTAAATTTGTTACCAGAAAATGTGTATACATGTAACAATTGGATCTTCTGGTCAATAAGTTGTTTCTAGAAAAATAATCATTGTACAACCACTAGCTTCCTTGCTCTGCTCAGAATCTAAAATATATACATAGAACTTGACCTTGATATAATATAATAATATGACAGTGAACAGTTGTCAAAGATTAAATGTAACTGCCTGTAGTCAAAGTATTGAATGTAACTGCTGCTTTAATAACTTTAAAAAGAAATATAGAATTACAAAAATGTACATATTTTTTTATTAATAATTAAATAAAAACATGCATTATAAATTATTATAAAGCATGTTTTTATAATTAATTGTGAATAAAAATGCACCTAATATAAATAACATAAACTAAGATATGGAGGACTCGATACAATATGGCAGAAGGGTGTGCAGATATTTTCCTAAAAGTATATACAATGACAGTAAGTATTTTAACATTTTTCTGCACTAGAGCTACTTGCATCAATTTATTAACATTACCTTCCTACTTTATTTTAATTATGTATGATAAAATAAAAATATTATATTGATAAAATATATGTATTACAAAGTTTTTATTTTATTAAAAGGACTTTATTAAAAGTACACCCAATTATTAAGAGGTTTTGCATAGGCAATTTTATGAAATTTCAAGAAAAATGAAAATCCAACAAATTGAATATACCTATTTAAACATATTTTTAATTATTTTAAAAATAGTCTTATCAATACCATTTTTTATTGTTGTGTAATTTCGATATTTGTTAAAAAAAAAACATGCCTACACAAAATTATGATTACTCGTTTCCTATTGGTTTAAGAGCAAATATACCTATTATAAAATTAAAAGTTGACAACATTTTGAAGGGAATGTCGTTTTTTTCAATAAACTAAATATTTAGCATACATCTTAACATTCAAAAATTATTATTATTTTTTTTTAGTTTTTTATAAAGCTATAACTTTTTTATAAGCATTATTTAATGAAAAGGATATGACATTCCCTCCAAAATTTTGTGAACTTTCGATTAAATAATAGATGTTTTTATTCTTAAACTACTGTGAAACTAATTATCGTCATTCTGCGTACACATGTTTTTACTTTAGAAATCAGGGGGTATCACGCCCTCTTTAAACAAAAAAATACATATTATGTTTGTAAAACCAGATAAATAATAGTTGTTGTGAAGGAAATTAAAAGATAATAGGTGTCATACAAATATAATCATGTGTTATAAATTAATCCTAATATCAACATGAAAAAAAACTTTCGCAAAAACTTAATTAAAAAACATACTTTAAAAATATTAACCTTCATTTTTGAACCAATTGGCAATCAAGGTACATAATGTACTTTTACATGTATACATACATACAATAATATAACTAAACTTAACCCTTCATTGATATCAATTGTAGTGTTTAGCCAACATAATTACTTTGGTAATCACAGTGTCAAATACTGGTAATATACCTACACAAAAATGATTTAAAGTATTGAAAAAGTTTTTAAGTATCTTTTGAAAATAATATTCAATTGTAATTTAAGTAGGGTGCTTACTGAATAGACATCCCATATAATATGGGAACTAGATGTACTAGATATGAGAAATAGAAAATTCCAAAATAGTGAAAATATCCTATACTTTATCAAAATATCCCGTATAAAAATAACTAATATGCCTCATCATTTCTTAAAAAAAAAAAAAAGAAATTGAAAATTAAAAATTATATGTAATATTACTTATTGCATTGCTGCAAAATAAATTAATGTTCATCAATATGAGTATTTTCGCATAACCGTGTTACTAAAAGCACTCACTTAGTTCAATAAACATTTTACAGAATCTCTAAAACGTTTTATTAATTTATTGATTTGAGCGATAGAAATTTATGTATGCTGAATACAGACCTAAGACAGACATTTTTATATATTTGCATGTGTGAAAATGAGTATTTTGGACTCCATAATATTATTAATTACTTACTATTATATAGTATTATATATGTATATCTATTCTTATAAACAGTTATATTAGGTACATTTTAACCAAATTTCAATGAAATGTTTACTATTAAACAATCTTTCAATACTGATGGGTTTAGTTCAAATCAAATTAATATCCTTTTTATAATTTAAAATATCGTTATTGACATTTAGCAAATTTGATGCTTCTGATTTTGTCTTTCCTTACTAGGAATATCTTATATATTGATAATTAAAAACTCAAAAACAGCACATTTTATAGACTAATTGTGTAGTTTTATATTCTATGCGTAAAAAAACCTACTTATATATAAGTACATAAAATACCTATTTGAAGTTTTGTCTCTAATTTAAACCTAAGATTTGTATTATACAGCTCAGACAACTTTTTTTAAATAAAAATTATAAATTCTGTATTAATTTAAGAAATACAAGTTTCTGAAATTAATAAATAAAAGTTGTAAATAAAAAATTAACAGTTGTGTTTTTCTCTTAGCCACACAACACCCATGGCAACCTTATTGTAATGTTTCAAAGTTTAATCGAGAAGTCGTGGTTGCTTCTCAATGTCCGTGTCAATACTTTGAGGCGCAGAGTCATGGGTTCAAATCCCATACCATATATAAATTTTAAATTAAAAAAACATCTAAATTAAACATTTTCAATGACTAAGAGTACGTGAAACTGCATTGGGCCCAAGTTAAACTATTAGTTTAATATTCAATATCGATGCATACAAATTTTCAGAACAATATTCTGCATTATGACATCAAGTAAAAAATAATAAAAAATTTACTAAACTTTTTATACAATGTAATAAAATAAGTATTTCAAGTTTACAAAAAACAAAAATGAAAAAAGATAAATAATCACAGAGAAATATATGTGAACACAATAAAAAAATCACCCGATATATCAATAATGTATATTATAATATTTGGTGGGAGGTTACACCTACTTTATTAGAAGGGCCTGCATTTTGACAATTTGCTTAAATTTTTAACTATTTTCTAATTGATAAAAAAATTAGAGTTTATTATTTTTTTCTTTAATTTTTCATTATATTTTTGATTTTTAGTGGAGCCAAGAATCTATTAATTTTTTTTTGTTTCTGTGAGCAACGTTTTGGATAAGAACCAAAGTAGGATTTTTGGGGTAAAGAGGTTTTTTTTATTTCAAATACTTTCTAGTTAATACTTATAAGGTAATTTTATTATTTTTCCAGTACTTTGCTTAAGTAAAAAAAACTACCATTTATATGATGTATGCAATACTAAATATTTTATAAATGTAAAAACAATTTTTGTATTTTAAGGTACATGCATATTTTGGATTTTTTAGAGCATCATCATAACTCATTAGTAACTCTACTTTCGTTGCCATTGCTAGAGACGTCAATGCTTAATTTTTAACTATATTTATACGAGGGCCAATTAAATATAAATAGGAATTCTGTTTGTGATGGTGTTAATACTGTAGTAGCGAGGTAGAATATGTATATTATATAGTTATAGTTATATATTATATAGTTCATAGATGAGAATGATCTACATTCACAATCAAATAGTTTATTTAGTTGGAATCATAATGAATGATACAAATGTTAATCTGTCTATTATGTAATATTATCAAATTTCTCTTCCGTGAGGACGTAAAACCAGTTAAAATTTTGTTCAAACTTCAAGCATAGTTCCCAGATGATTACCTTAAAAAATCCCAAGTTTACGAGTGGTACAAATAATTTCAGGGATGAAAGGAAGGGAAAAGGAGTGAAAGGAAAACCCACCCCATCTTTCTCACAGATTTTTGGGACTTCCGTGTGACTATCACCTCGTTGGATCACTCTTGGAGGATAGTGTTTTGAGGATGACCATGCTGTCAACATTTTTGTGTGAATAGCTCACGACCCAACCTTTTTCTTTCTACAAAAAAGTGATTAAAGATTTACTTAAATGCTGGGAAAAATTTATTTCTAAATTAGGAAAATATGTAAAAAATAATATTATATTACCATTTTTAATATTTTTATATTTTTGTTCAATAAATTTTCAAACAATAATTCCGGTTTATATTTTATTGTCCTTCATATTATAAAATATGTCTCATATATGTATGCTATAGTGGTCTAGTCCAAAAAGGATATATATGCCATGTTTCATAAAACTAATAAATCGAAAATATAAGTTTGTTATACTTAATTAATAATATTATTCATAATGATGTTATAAATTAGAATATACCAATGATGGGTTAAACTGTTAAAATCTGTAATGTTTATTATAAGACTATATTGGCTACTTTAATTTACATGATATTATAATACAAATTTAGAAATCTGCCTGTTTTTTGATGAGACATGAAAAAGGAAATTTTTCATTATTTTAAAATAATTATAAATATCTAGAACTCACGTGGATATGGCCAACCAGAAGGTGGCGCTTGCATGGGCGGGCGTGCTGGCCTCCATCCACCCATTGGTGGCGGGAAAGGTGGTGGTCGCATTGGAATCATCATTGGTCCAGGTGGATAAGGTCTTGGTGGTGGTGGCAAGCGCACTACTCCAGGTGGTGGTGGTGGAGGATACAAAGGCTGTTGTTGAGGTTGCTGGAATGAAGTTTGTTGTTGTTCCTGATGAAAATAATAATAATAATATGAAAATCATCAAATTAAATAATTGAATAATTACTTGAGGTATAGATTTTGGCTTAGATTGAGATCGTCTATTTTTTCTATCTTTAGCTTCTCGCTTACGTACTTCCTGATTTTTATTAGGTCTTTGTTTTTTACCATTTTCTAATTCAAAACAGAATTTAATATTTAATAAGTTAATATAATACCCAAATTTGATATAAAACATTAACACTAATTCAAAATGCATCCAATAGACAAATATCAGTTTTTTGGTACCACTTAATGCTATTACTAGTTATGAGAATAAACTGTACAGAAATCATTTAATTCAAAATTAAAATCATATACTGGTTGAGGCTAATGGAGCTATCAATAATTTGTGTTTATAGACCATTAAGTGGAAGATTAGTTTACATGCGTTTGAATGTCTTATTACAAGAAATTCATTGAGAACAATTGGTACAACAATCAATTTTAAATCATCTGTATACCGGTGTTTTTCCACCATATGCAATAATAATAATATTAACAATATCTCCAAAAATGATAATTAAATTCTATAATTGGTGGACATACCTACCAATTGTAATCATTGATTGCAATTTCTTATTACCTATTGTTTTAAATATGCATATAAATTTATTAACTTCTTTAGATTACAAAATGAAAATATATATTAGGTATATATATTTATAATTTAATAAAATGAAAATGTTTTTTCAAAGTTATAAAATGTAAAATAGTTTTTTACATAAAATAGTAAAAAGGTTAATAAAATTGAAGTCGAGCCACTAAAAGTAGTGGAAAAAAAAAAATTTGTTTTTTAAACAATTTCATGCTAATTCGAGGGGAAAATTTAGAAAATTTCTGAGAATTTATAGTTATTATACAAAAATTCTCATTTTTTATATAAATAAATAATGAATTGCCTATATGCTCCAATAGCATTAAATAATATTTAATTTAATATAATTAAATCAACACATCTTTATATGATATAATCATGTAAATTTATACAATTATACCATAGGTAATCACTGTGTTTCTGAGGGTTAATATTTTCTATTCATGATATATAATATATACCTATATGAGTCGAGTAGATGTTTTTGGGTAAAAAACTTTTTATTAGTAACAGCGAAATTAATCAAGTTTGTACTTTAAAGAAGTAAATTTTCAATTTTCTTATTATTTTTATTAAGCAATCAAAACTTTATGAATAGCTTTTTATAAGTCAGAAATGAATTATTAATTAAATATTAATTTTAAACGACATGAAAATCTTTTAAATTCCTTAAAAATATAAAGTGGTTCATAAAACTTAAAAGGACCATGAAACAAAATAAAATTACTTGGGATCAATCGATAGATAAATAATTAATACAATTTATGGTAGCACTCAAATTTGTCTACGTTGATTCTTTAAGGCACTACAGCTTAAATAAGAATGACAGTTGACGTCACAAGATCACACGACGCGATCCTCTATCCTATGGTTTTACACAGAAATCACCGACGCGGCCAAAGTTATTTATTTATATTTTCTGTTATATTCGATGAAAAAATAGGAAAAACAATTTTCATAAATCTGTTTTGCTAAATTTTAATGTACGTTTTGTCGTTTAAAAATAAATATAATACCTAAAAAATAAAATATTAAAAATATAGCATATGCCCGGTTTTTTATGTGTTCTTTTATATTATTATATTGGGTTCTATATATAAGACAACAATTTAAGAAATATGAAAATCTAACAATTAAAAATGATACCACATTTTGTTATCGAATAATTGAGATATTTGTAAAACAAAAATATATTTATCTACGCAAAAAAAAAAAAAAGACAAATTATTATGCCGTATTTTTAATACCCATTCTATATATTTTACACTCGACAAAAATGAAAAATTAAGATAATTTTCGCAAGACTATGTATTTTACTGAATTTAGATTAAATTTTAAGGGATAAATAATTATAACTATAACATAGTAATCTTTTATGTTTTCAAAATATTTTATAGTTTTATTTTTGTATTTAATTCGACAAACCAAATATTAGCTTGTTCTATTACTGATAAATGATATTACATCTGTACCTACATCAAGAAAATCAACATCGTGGTCACAATAAATATCTAAAAATATCCTATTTATATAATATATTATTTTCTTCCAAAATTAGTTTTCTTTATCGATTAATGATTATTATCAACAGCATTTTATGTTTGCACTTTATAGAGGCACGACTTCTGTAACTACCTATTGAGATTGGTAATTTATAATTTGTAATATTTAGAAAGAACAAAAAAAAGTTATTATTGAATGTCTTAAAATTCAAAAAATGATATTTGGTTAGCTGGAGATGGCCAATGTGATTCACCCGGTTTTTGCGCCAAGTATTGTATCTATTCGGTAATGGATTTACACAGCGGAAGAATAGTGGACTTCAAACTTGTTCAAAAAGGTATGGTGAAAGGAGACTTGGAAAAAAAAGGTTGTTAATTATTACTTGAAGAACTAATCAAAAACCAAAATTGTAATATCAAATTGTTTTGAACTAATCGGCATAAAGGAATTCGTTAATACATTCGAACAAAACACCCAGAAATAGAACACAAATTTTTTGAGTGCGGCACTTATCTAAAAGTTTAATGAAAAAAATTAAAACATTGGACAAAAAAACATGAAAGTGCCCAACTCTGGAAAACAAGTATTAATAATCACTTTTGGTGGGCTTTATAAAACTGCAAAGGAAACGGTCAATCATTGGTTGAAAAATGTACGTATTTACCTCATCATATAAAAATGAACATGAATGGGAAGAAAATGGAAAAAAAAAAAAAAAATGTGATCATGATCCGTTAACAAACGACGAGTTGAATAAAAAAACTATGGTTAAAACTTAATGATGAAGCATATTAAATTTTAACTGCTAGAGTTTTTAAAAGATTTGACATATGCCAAACATTTTGTACATATGGCCGTTTGGAATATTATAATATAAGGCTGAAATACATGCAGAAGCGAATACACCTCAAATACAAAGGTATGTACATAAGATCCACCCTAGTTATATTAGACCATAATTATAATTTGAATAAAAAACCAATAGGTAAGAAAATAGTAAATTCAAAATGTATATGAACGTACAGTTACTGACTGGCGAATGCAAATTATGCATGAAGTACTCGTTTTGGCTCAAAATAAATAACAAGTAGATATAT
This sequence comes from Pemphigus obesinymphae, assembly GCA_025469235.1. Lineage (NCBI taxonomy): Eukaryota > Metazoa > Arthropoda > Insecta > Hemiptera > Aphididae > Pemphigus > Pemphigus obesinymphae. Next base: position 66,859 of record JAIPRL010000899.1, read on the forward strand.
AATATATTAATTCCAATCTTGTTACGTCACACGTCATTCGTATTTAAGCTGTAGCGCTTTAAAGAATCAATGTAGACAAATTTGAGTGCTACCATTAATTTTATTAATTATTTATCTATCAATTGAGCCCGAGTCATTTTTTTTGTTACATGGTCCTTTAAATACATTATAAATGCAATTTATTCAATCAATGGTCGTCATTGTTAAAAAAATTTCTGAAATGCCTTTTTGGGATTGGAGTTTTGCCAAGTCATCACATATCTTATTGTGTCTTAATAATTTTTTTTATTTAGTTTATTTTTTAATTAATATGGTTTAATTTGTATGATTCCCATTAAATTATCATTGAAAGTCCACTGAATTTTCCAAATGAGTTTTTCATCAGCTAATGCTAAGCATTTGGCAATATTTGATATAATACCACTGACATATCATTAATAATTCCATTCTGTCATTTCATGTAAAAAAAAAATATATAATTTGATAGAATTAACAACACATCTTTACTTTTTAATTGACTACCAATGATTGACACTACACAAGCTATTACATAGCTCATATAGATACAATTTTATTGTACATGGCAAGTACTACCTTTTACCCTTTAATTATCAAGCTTCATTTTTTTTTTTACAAAAACATAGAATTCAAACTTTTTGAACATACCACACCACACAATACAATAATATTTAGAAATATTTTGTGATAATACTAATTAAATACAATATACAACTTTAATTTTAATTAGAGAATCAAATTATAAATAATATTCCCGTAACTAATATGTTTGACACTTTTTGACATCGAAAACACTGTTAGCAGACATTATGCTTCGGTGTCAAATCAGTGCGATTTAAGACCAAAAATAACCACTAATTTATTACTTATTAATAATATGCAGATTTTTTAATTTTCCACTATTATGAATTTAAATATAATATTACATATTATGTAAGTTAATATGGAATAAACAATGAATATATAAGAGGCCGATTTCATCAATGATAATCGTGGTTAGCGACATTAAGCGATTTACATTAATCATAGACTGGATTTTAACACACTCGGTTAAAGCTTAATCGCAGTTAAATACTATCCAGTCAATTATGAGTGGTTAGCATGTTTAATTGCAATTAAGATTCCGTATTTGTTATCAATGTGTTATCACTACCATCGTCGGTGAAGGACGTTCGACATTCTCTCGTTTTGTTTCCCTCGATTTGGGAACACTTCCGATACACGACGAAATCTCATTTTATTGACATATAAATTATCTGCTTAAATAATCGCCAACTTGGATTTTCTTTTCAGGTTCTTCAAAAGCCTTTTCAATCTGCAGGAGTCTCTTGAATAAATAGAGGATCCTGCAGTAAATTTCTTGACGATTTTCACCCACACACGTGTTCTTCATTTTAATACTTATCTTATCCATCTTCTTTGACTAAATCATTGTAGTGATCAGTAATGATATTTAAGAGCACTACTTTTTCAGTATGCTCAAAACTGTGATCGCGTTTTCGCTTTAGATTTTCCATTTTTTAATTTTATACTAAACACAAATTTAAAACAGAAAAATACAAATTTGAAAACATTTGTTATCACCTTATCATATGCCATGGTCATCTCGATAGTGACAATAACTGTAATTAGTAAGGTTAATTATGGTTACTGTAATCATGTTTAGTGCAACCGTGATTAGTGTGGTGAAATCCAAATCTAATTAAATCACGATTAACTTTTGATTGTGATTACCTTAATCATGATTAGAGGGTGAAATCGGTCCTAGGAGATTAGATGTTTAGAAAGAAAATGTATAATTTTTAACAAAAATTGTACTCTTACCTCTACGCTTAATAGGTGATCGTACAAGTGGTGGTGTTCTTCTTCTAGGAGAAAGACGTCGACGTCTGTCCCTAGAACGATCACGTCTAGGAGGTGGTGTACGTCTTCTTCGGGGTCGATCATTAATATGCTGTGGACGGTCTCTTAAAGGTGGTGGAGAAAGCTCACGTGATAGGGGTGGTGACATTGGTAATTGTACAAGAGGAGAAAATGGTCGTATATTAGGCGAAGGACTTCTGTATTGGTAATGATTTTCAAAATATACAGGGGATCCACTACGTCTAGAACGACCCTCATAATGCATAGAATCTTCTTTAACACGATGTCTATTATGATCACTTTGTCTAAAACGTTGCATATCTGGTGATCTGGGTTCTGGAGGTGGACCAGAAGAAAAGTTATCCATTTTAATTCTAAAACAGTACCATAAATTTAACATGTATGTAATGATTTATAATATTTGACATTAAAGAAGAATCATTAAATAAACAAAAATGACTTGGGCTCAATTAATAAGATATAAAATTAATGGCAGTAGGTACTAAAATTTGTTTACATTAATTCATCAAGGGGCGTTACAACTCGAGTATACAAGCAGCGTATTATCACAAGAATGCATAACATGGCATAGCAGTAACCTATGCATTATCAACAATACTATTTATATTTAACAAACATGACAAGTTAAAGACATTATGTTATATTTTTATAAGTCCATATGTTTTGCTTAATATTGGTTTCCATTTTAATTTAAATTATTGAAGTTTTTAAAAATATATCTCTTGCATCTATTTTTTGATAGGAAATTGTAATGACATTTTAAGAAAATTTGAATCATTTTAAAAATAGTCTTGCATCAATACTATCTTTTAATATTGTGTATTCACAATATTTGTTTAAAAAAATATGTTTATGTAAAATTAACAAAATAGTATGTTAATTAGTTGGCTTGGTATTTTTAGAATTACAACACTTATTATAAAATTGGTAGATGAAAATCTCATTAGTGGTTTTAAAAATATTTATATTAAGTCATTTTTTTTCATGTATTATACATATTTTTATATGTTAAAATGTAAATGGGACATATTTATAGGAAAGGCGGCACTAAAAAAGTAAATGATCTTTTTATTTCATTCATTCACTTTTTTCAGTCAAGAAGTAAAAGCGCAAATTTGTAAATAAAAAAAAATTGATTTACAATGACATAATGATAGCAAATGATGAATTACAAAACTAATTTTAGTATTACCATTATTCGTTAATTATATATCAATTAAGCCTAAACAATTAACTTTTGTTTCGTGGTCTTAAGATATTACCTATATTTTCAAGGGTGTAGCCACTTAGTAAAATATCACTGAATATAAAAGCTACAACTAATTTAAAAAATTAAAAACAAAATACATTGCAACTTTTTTTCCAAATTAAATTTTACAAAAATGTCTATAAAATTACTTATTTTTTTTAAATTTAGTACCAAATACGTGTTATACTACAGCCATTAAGAGATCATATTTGTTTTGTGTATAACAAATTAACACTAATATCATCTATCATCAAACCGGTATAATATGTAAGAAGACAATTTTAGTTGAGACTCGAGTGAATATATCTCTTGGGACGCAGTATAAAATTCTAAATTTTAACAAAACTGTACAATTAAATTATGTACAACATAAATTTGCTATATTTCCGGTTTGATAAATAAAAGACAGCAGGTAAAAATGAAATTATTTACTGGTCCAAGAAATGTTCTGCCCTTGGTGGACGATCGTGAGAGTTTCTTTCTGGAGAACGCTTTGGTCTATCTCTGCGCAACATATCAGAATTAAAGTGATCTCGTTCAGGAGAATAAGGTTGTGGAGGAGAAGGTGGACGACCAATATTCATACGCGGTGACAAACTTCGATCACGAGACATCATCCTGGAGGGACTCATTGGATGAGTCATTCCATAATTCTTATCTAAATTAAAAATAAATATATTTAAAAACAAATTTAGACATCACAAAATTATACTGACCACCATTATCATAATGCATCTGAGGTGGATTAAAATGTGTTTGCCGGTCATCAAAATTTGAATGATTTTTATCTCCTATAATTCCGAATAAACAATTGTTTTTAAATTAAAAAAAAAAAAATGTTTTAATTAAAATAAATAAGCAAAAATGTGTTAATAAAATTTGAAAAACAATATTTAAATTAAAATTTACAAAATGCGTGGCAGTACAAATGCTAAGTAAATATATGACTGTTAATAAAAAAACTATGTGACAATACCATATTATATTACAAAATACATAGGTACAACTCATAAATAAATATTAATAACATAAAAAGTTAAATGAGTTTGTGATACCACTTATTTTGTTTAGCCCCAATTACTTACATAATATTAAGTCAAAGGTGCATTTTGTCTTACCTTTATTTTCGTAATTCCATCTTTGAAAAAAAAAATAAATAAAAAAAATCAAGTTATCAAATTACATTGGAAATTTTAAATATTATAATTATGGGTGCCAGCCAAATAACAGAATGTTTCCTAAATTAATTATTATAAATTAAATCACAATTTAAGTCTAGGAATGGGAAAATATGTGAATAAAAGTTGTATGTCATAAATGTGTATAAAAAGTAATAAAGCTATAAAAAAAAAAAAAAACATTTGAATTGGGAAAGTACATGCAAGTATTATGTAAGCATATACAGAGGGGAGTATGAAGTGATCTGCCATGTACTCACAAAGGAGCTGAAAAATGTATTATAATAAATTATTGGGGGGGAGGAGGTAGTTTGATATAATTAAGGTGGGGATAGCTGATGAGGAAGTAGGGAATCTAAAACCCAAAAATGTGAAGACGTATGTAAAACTTGAATGACCCCAGTCTGAAAAAAAATATTGGTGTTGAGGAGATAATTTTAACTTGGTATTTAACAGAAATATTATCGAGATCTTTGGGAAATTTTAGAATCTAAATTCTACTTTTTAATTGATTGTATGTTCTATGGTAAACATTTTTTTTATAAAAATATTATTTAGTATAATTATAATGTTTTAACACAAATAATGACATGTATCAATTTATAATTGGTTTGTTTATTTATTTTATTTATGTTGGTTTATTTTCACAATGACGTTTACTTTATTTTCTGTGAGCAACTTTTCGACCAGGAGTCGAGTAGAAGTTTTTAGTGTATATGTTAACAATAGGAAATTGGTTCTAGTTTGTTATTAAGAGGTCATTTTTGATTTTTCCAATATATTTTCTCGAAGAAAACTACCTTTTATAGTGTATAATGTGTATGCAGAATACAGTTTTATACAAATGCAAGGAAAATAACAAAATAATTATATATACGCTATTACGCCTATTTTTATTTGAGGGGGAAGAGGAAGGAGTAACTGGGTTTCAATTTTTATTCAATGCCAAAAATAATAATAAAATATAAATATAAATATAATATTAACACAATTTGTCATAATGCATTTAAAGGAAAATAGAAATTAAATCAATGGTTATTAGCTAGTATTTAAAATATATTTCAGAAAAAGCTTTTTTTTATTAGAAATTAATTCTAGTTTGTTTTTTAGAGGCCATTTAAGGTCTCTAAACTTATGTTTAGAAACCTAATATCCCTGTTGTTTCGGTCTGACCATAATTATTAGTACAAGTTACAATTGTTGATTTGGTTACTAGGAAGATAGATATTATTCGTTTCACTTTAAATTTTTAGATTATTGTTTAAAGACGTTTAGAAACTAGGAATTTAGCAAGCTTGCAGCAGAGTAGGCTTTCCTAACGAATTTTAATTCCCCTAAAAATAAAATAAAAAATATACAGCTTAAAATTGTATTTATTGCAATGATTTCTCATGGCTCTCAAATCTAAAATAATATCCTGTAACAGGACGATGGACCAACTTCTTCTCCTTATATCCTTGACTTGTAAAATGCTTAACTAACGTTTTCTATTAATTGTACCATAATTTTTACTGTGCATTATATAAATACTATATTACAGCTACTGTTTATTTACATACAAAAAGTATAAGTAAAATAAGACTAGTATGGTGTATATATAATACATATAATAGTACTAATGACTTAACAACCAAATTGAATAGTTATGTGATAATAAGTAACCAACTGCTTGAATAAAATTGAATATATTTTTATTATATTTGAAATGTTTTAAAAATTTCAGTTGGAAGTAAGATCAATAACTCAGTAAAATTAATTATTTTTATTGTTTATCATTTTATTTTTGCTAGTTCTTCTATAATTTTTTTTAAAATATACAAATGGAACAATATAAAAATAAACTATATAATCAGAATAATTATTCAAATTAATTATAATTCAATAGTAACTTGATTTGTCTGTAATTTATTAAAATATATAATAATTCAAATGATAAAAACAAGTTTAATTAACCAAAAAAATTAATTTTGAATAATTCAATTTAATATACAAGCCACAAGGCATCATATTTTCTTGTTTATAAAATATATTTTTAGAAGGTTTAAACATTTCACACTTATTATGAGCTGCTCTCATTTTATCAAAATAAATTAGATTTTATTTTTTTTTAGTAAAATAAAATGTGTGATAATATTACTACAAACTTAATTTTAACAGTTGAATAAATAGAATAATTGATCGAATAGATTCAGCATGTGATAAAATACTATGTAGAATAATATATTAGTAGGTACAATATATAAATGATAATGAAAATAGTTAACATTTTCTCCATTAATCTCCATGTAAGATAAAAACAAATGTTTTTCTGAAAACTTCAAAATAACGAAGTTCTTTTTTTTTTTTTTTTTAATAAATATTTTGTTTCTACAATTTGTAGATAGCATAATTGGAAATACTTGTATATTATATACTTTAATAAAATAAATATACATAATTAATAAACTTTTTAGAAAACTTCACATAAAATCTATTAAAAGTTTTTAAGGGATTTTGAAGAAAGATACAATATATTTATAACTTTAGAAAAAATAAGTAATACAAAGAAATTTATCAATTAAATATAGGTATAAAGAAAATAGTAGTTATAATTTTTAATTAATTAAATTATATTATTTTAATTTTAAATTGTAATGAATAAAATATTTAATATTTTTACTTTATTCGTTATTTAGTTTTTAAAATTAAAAATAACTATATTTAATAAAACTTAAAATAGTAATAAATATTATAGGTACCTATTATATTATTAATTTTATTAATTAATCATACATTTCTATCCATTTTTATTTTATTACAGTCCAATCTCAATAGCACAAGAACTTATGGTTTAAATCCAGTATTTACACTAGTTCAACATTGATCAATCGAAAAATTGTATGTTAAATGAGTTCTTGAAAAATTAAATTCCATTGGTTCAACATTACTAAGTATTTAATATTTTACTAGATATTATCAATACAAAACTCAAAACAATTACCTATATATCATTAATAGTTGAATTATGAAGTTTTCAATGAATAAGGGTGGTTTTCAATTTAGATTTAAATTTCTATTCATTATTCTTTGATTATCAAAAAAGTAGGGCAAAAACTTGAATTGGATGTTGAACTACTATGTTATCTTAACTAATATGTTGAGCTAAAGTAATAATGGCATTAGACTAATCAATAGTCTTGAAAATATATAAAACATAAAATCAATAATTATTATTATTATTAATAAGTTATTCAAATCTTTATGTCAGTTACTGATTGTAAATTTTTATATTAAGACTAACATTGTAAAAAATAAGGACGAAATCATGAGTTTGTTGTACAAAAACTTAGCAATGGCAATTTTGAATTTTTGTACCATCTAGTGGAGAAATATATTTTGTTCAATTTTTAAAGATTTCTCATTTTTAAGATACTTAATTTAAAATATTTTATATTCATCAACAGTAAAATATCAAAATAAAAATCTTAGTTAATAATGGTACCAATAATGAGTACTATATTATTAATGTTATAAAATAAAATATTAATACTAAGATCTAAAACTCAAGAATACTAAAGTATAATGGCATTTATGATATTTCGTTTACTGTTAATAAACTTTACTAAACAACTTAAATCTAAGCAGAATCTTTTAGTCGTAAAATATTGATTAATGGCAGTTTTTGTGACTATTCTACTTTTTTGACCATTATGTGTAGAGAAAAATAATTTTTTTAGATTTTAATTTTATACATTAGTTAGTATAGTCACAGAATATAACAATACAGTAGGTACAGTAGTATACTACAGTATCAAACAAACCAAAAGTACTCAAATGCATTGATTATAAAATCAGTAGCATAGTGAGCAGTTCAGCAATATTCAGTCTAAGATTTAAAATGACAATTCAATGCTTTACATTTAACCATTAATGAGTTTTCATAACAGACACAATTATCATTCAATATAATATAAATAAATGTATTAGAGAATTAAAGATTTTATACTTTATCATATTAATTTATAGTATTTTCTCAATGATTTTATAAATTGAAAAAGTCAAATTACTTTAATATAATAATAATAATAAATTAATGAAATAAATAAAATCATAATTTACTTGATTTTTTATACTTCAAAAATAATTGAAATAAGACAATAGGGAAATGCAAGTTTTTTATCTCTAATAACTTTTGTTATTGAGACAGATATTTTATTTGGATATTATATAAACACCTAATTTTTGTTAGAATTATAATTAATAAAAAAAAAATTAATCAATCAAATTTATCAAATGAAAATAAAATTATCTTACATTCTAAAATGTTAAAAGGAAATTACTAAATGATTTTAAATATTTAACATGTTTAAAAATGCATACCTATACTATACAAACATATTCCATATACTATATGAGACATTGTATATATATACAAAGTGTCAAGTGATATATACCCTGTCCCCCTCAACCATATCAGTCAGTGTGACAATAGAGAAAAACTGAGAAATAACTAACAATTGAGGAATCGTTTCTAGACTTGTTCAATTAATCTTATTTTATCATGAAGTGAAGGGTTCCAAACTATTGAGCTGGTAACTAAAATAGATCTTACTAGTGCGGAATAAAAGGTTAATAAACATAGGGCCAAATTAAATTTAATAGCGTGCCGTTGTATGAACCCAAGAAGCCGTAAAGCTTTACAAGTAATATATTTAATATGTGATTTGAAGGATAGTGAAAGGGTATATATATATGAATCCAAAATCATTAATCTCGAAAATATGATTTAAAGGTGAGCCAATAAGGAAGTAAACATGGTGAACAAGTGAACTTGTTTCCAAAAGAGGACATAACTTTACACTTGTCGGAGTTGTGAGACCCACAGCCTGACATCAGTCAGCAAAACTATTTATCGATGATTGAAGAACATCACACTCTTTTGTGGAAAAGGAGATAAGTTTAGCATTGTCTGCTAATAGTAGTATGCAACAAGAGTGAACATTGGAAAATATATATTATAAAGTATACTTATTATATATACATGCACATTTTTTTCTATATTGTATATTTTATCATTTTAATTTTAATGGTTTTTTTGTTTATTTATTAATAAATTTTATTACCTATTTCGTTTGTTTATTAATTTCATTTAAATCTATACTGTTATAAATATTTAAGTACCTATGTATTAACTATTAAGTAAAACTGTGTTATAAATATTATAATAAATTGAAATACTCGTAGAATCATTACAAAATTATTCATTAATAAAAAAAAGTATCACCATTATAAAACACAATATTTAACATATTTACCGAAAATATAATTATTTAATTAGGTAAAAATAATAGCTGAAACAAAATATTGATTTGACTGGCAGTATTTTAAAAACCTTTGATAATGACAAACAGCACCTTTGATATATATAATATATAATATTTCTTAAAACTTAAATCTTCATAATTTTTATATAATACAAAAGGATTTGAGGAAAATAAATCATAAAAAGGATAATATACAAGAGCCTGGTAATTTTATAGTTAAACATAATTACATTTGAATTTATAATACATTATCTTGCATGAGTAAACAGTAGTCATTTTTCCATATAAAGAAAAAAAAAATTAATTATATAATTAAAATTATCCGAGTTAATTTTTTTTTTCTTTATATGGAAAATCCCAATAATTAAATTTTCTTCCGACTATATTCACATGAATTATAATATAGCACTTTCTTATTTTATATCATATAAAAGCATCATGTTTTATCAATTTACATATTATATACAAAAAAATTATATTAAATGTTATGACATAGGTACACCAAAAAATAGTACCAAAACTATTTTGTTGAAAAATTAAAGTATTAATTTAATAATAGTTTTGAAATCTGTTCTTTGTTAATTTAAATAAGTAATTAAAACAAAAATTTAAATAGGTACAATCACGAATTAAGATAGTGCAGACTGGAAACAAACAGTGGATTATGTTGATAAATTGTCGGGCAAATATCAAGGAGGGGAAATCTATGCAATTGAAATACCACAGTTTTGACAAAATATTCCAATTCAGACTACATTTTACACATATAATGTCTAGGGTCGCATGACAGATAATCACTTAAGATTTCTCTACTTACTAATTCACTGTGACAAAATATAATCGCACCACTATCACTCACCTTGTCATTCCCAGCCCATTCTATTTTAGTTCGTGAGTACAATTGAATATTACAAAATAAAATTTGCTTTTATACTCTATTATTTGGAAAAATGTAAGAAGGAAACGCGTTCATGTACACGTAGGTGTGTCATGTGATCTCCCGGCAATGGGCTCTGTTGTTGCCGATCCGGCAATACATTGTTGTATACAGCATGACTGCCTTGGCTTCTTCTCACAACACTGAATACACTACACTCTGCATACGTAAATTTTTTTTTATTTAAAAATTTTATATAGTTTTTCAAGATGAGTAGTAGCGATTGTATATAGTATGTAAATATGACTTTTTTAATATTCATACATAAATATGAAATGTACCTATACTTTTTGTAATAAAAATATTTTTTATTTTCGTAAGTATGAATATGAGTATTAAAATTATTTAAACCAAAAAGATATGTATCGTTACAGATACGTGCATATACGTTATGTTACATTAAAAGTACAAGTAAGATTTTATAATTATACGTAATAATATTAAATACCTATAGGTGTGAGCGGGCAATAATAACAGTAGGTATAATATTTATTCCACAGCTTCTGGTATTATTATTATTATTATTATAACCGTCTGTATACACGGTGGCATGCACTGGCGACCATCCAATCACAGCGCTCCGACCATTCGGGCAGCATAAATGCGTGCGCGAGTTTTTCCAAACTAATATGTATTGTATAGTGATTTTATAATAAAACTGGGAATCAAATTTAAATATTTTGACTGCAAAACTATCGATTTTGCAAAAAAAAAAAAACTTTTTCAAAATGAAAGCAATCAAATAATTTCCCCATTATTGCATTATTTGACATTGTTATTTTATGTGTCTAAATATGCTAGTAATATTTTACTTCAAAATACCTATATTACTTAAATAAATAAAATAATTACATAACATAAAAATAATTAAGGAATTTAGTTCAACAATAAAAGTATAAAATAAATTAATTTTTAAGTTTTTATTTCAAATTGACATTTTTCAAAAAAAGAAAAAAACTATTTGGTGTTGAGTTACTTGTAGAATTATTTATATGTATAAAAAAACAATTATAATGTTACTATATTGACCTACATTACATTTTAAAAAAAATGTTTGAAGTTTACAATATTCTATTCTTTATACTTTTATAAAATGATAACCTATATTTTTAACTTGATATTCCAATACTGAATATTTTTATTTATTTTAACAATTTATTATTTATAAGCATTTAAAGATTAGACAAGAGATCTGAAGGACTGAGGAATAATTTTATTGGTTTTATTTTCAAAAAATATTTAGTGTCAGAATATCAAGTCAAAAAGTATAGGTCAAAATTTAAGAAGAAAATTATAAAAACTAAAAAGAAACAAAAAAAAAAAAAAAAAATGTTAAAAATGTTGTTTTTTCAATTGTATTTTTAAGATGAATATTTACAGAGAATTAAGTGAGTACATTAAAAATTTTACTCTGTACTTAAAATAATGTAATTTTTCCAAAATTTTTTCAAAATCCTAATTATTATTTATAGAAAAAAAATGTAAGGAACAAAATGAATCTCTATTAAGAGAATGCTACACTTTCATTTGCTTTCTCTGTCTAGATTCTCTGTTAACTACCAATATAAGAGAAATATACTTTCCGCATTATTAGTAAAAATTTATTAATTCTAATACTAGAGTAAATTTACCCATTACTAAATTTATTAATAAGATCCCAATAATTTAAATAAATAAATTTCACTTTACAATTAAAATGTTAAAAAATAGATTATGCTATGACATAGATAATCTTATCCATAAATTTGGTAATATGTAGGTATTACAAATGACAAAGTTGTGATAAGAATATCAAACGTAAATTTCCTATAATTTCAGTTGGGAAGACGGAGACAGCAAATGTGGGTATAACACCCTCTTAACTAGAATTTTACAAAAAAATTAAATTTTAGTAAAAATAAATAAAATTTAAATATATACCAAAAATAAACATACTTTTATAGATTTTAACTTAGAAATTACTAACTTTCTCAGGACACCATCATTACAATAACATAACTCATTATTTCTATTGTATTTATATACTTTACAATATATTATCGACTTGAAGATATAAGTCACTGTTGAAATTAATATATATATATAATAAATAGTAATCATTTAAAATTAATAAAAATAATTAATAGGTAGTTTTAAAATAATAATATGTTACTTGATAGTAGAAATATGTCACAAATATTAAAAAAATGTATGGTAGTAATTAGAAATTAATAGAAATAATTTATTGATTTTTAAATTTAAATTATACATTATGATAGCAAAAGTATGTGCCATAAAACATAACAAATGCAAATAGGTATCTATACGTATATTAATTTAAAATTAATAAAAGTAATTAAAGTAATGGTTTAAAATTATAATTATAATATGCTACTTGATAGCAGAATTATAGTTGCAAAACTAAAAAAAAATATTGTAATTATCTAATAATTTAATAAAATATAAAAATAATTCTACAAAAATATTTATTTTTATTTTGTAAATATGCATTTCTTTAACAATGTTATCATCTTCAAATAACGACTGACTTAACTGACTGAGAATCATTATTTTATACTGAAGATAATAACATTATCAAAAAAAGTATTTACAAAAATAAAAAGTAAATATTTTTGTAGAATTGAGTTCTATATTTTAATTAAATTAAAATACCAAGTACTCTAAATCATTAATGTAACAAATGATTAATGGTTTTAAAATTGTAATTATAATATGCTGCTCGATAGCAGAAATATTATCACAAAATTAAAAAAAAATAATAATAATATAAAAGTAAGTATGATAATAATTTTAAATTAATAAAAATAATATATAAATGTTTAATTAAAATTATATTTTATTCTTGATATCAGAAATATATGAGCCAAAAACAAAAAATATAAGTATATATATAATAAATAATATTAATATTAAATTTAAAATTAATAAAAATAATTAGGTAATTAAAATTATATTTAAAAATAATTATAATTACAATATACCTACTATTTGATAGCAAAAGTATGTAGCAAAAATTTAAAAAAAAAATGTGGGTAAAATTGAAGTAATGAATAAATATTGGATTTAAAATTGTAATATTATAGTAGGTATGCTGCTTGATAGATATGCTTCTATCAAAAAATTAAAAAATTAATGTTTTTATATATTAGTAATAACTTCACTTAAAAGAACGCTACACCTGCATTTGAAACTGTCTAATCAACTGAAAATATCGAAAATTTTCATTAAGCATTCTTATCACATCTTTGTCATTTCTAATATTAGAGTACTTATCACTAAATGTATAGATGAGATCATCATTATCTAGTAAATTTCATGTAATTTCAGTTGGTTAGACAAAACAAGAAATACTAGTGCTACAAGTCTTCTTAAACTTGTAATCCAATAGAAATAATATATTAATTTTGAAATTGAAATTTTATTACTCTTGATAGCAGAACAAAAAATATAAGTAATATAAATTAGGTATATTAATTAAAAATAATTAATAGTTTAAAAATTATAATTATAAATGCCACTTGACAGCAGAAATATTTGTCACAAAAATTAAAAAATGAATGTATAAATAAATAGTATAATATTATATACCCGAAGTCACAATACTCGTATTATACTCTTTTATTTTGCGTATATGTATTTCAACAACTAAATTGTCATCTTCAGCGTACACCAATAACTAACCGTCGTTTTGTTCAACTCACTTGTACACTCAATTGGCCTAGACACCACCATATTATATTAATATATATTGTTATCAACTTAAGAATACACGGAATTTGGTGACGAGAATAGCCCCCGGGTAGCTTAGTGGTAGAGCAATAGCCCGATAAGCAAGACACTGATTCGATTCCTGGTCCGGCGGTGAATTTTTGAGTCAATTTCTGTTTTAACATCAGATCTACTTGGGAAAGGAATGCGCACTCCAGTGGACAAGTTGAGTTTGGGGTTGTTGGTAGCATTATGCGGTCAATCACGTCGCAGCGGCATCGATTCGATTGAGAACGATCGGTGTAGTCGGATGGCCAAATGTTATCAAAAACTTAAGAATACACGACATTTGATGATGAAAGGGTGCTAGTTCGGTATGCGCTCTACCGACAAGTTTCTGGTTCGGTATGCACTCTACGTCGTTTTTATTTTCATTATTTTCGGTATGCACTCTACATACGTCGTTTTTATTTTTTTATTTTATTATTGGTTTTCATCTACGTTCTTGATGTCTTCTAGCATAGCGAGAAAAAGGTCCGGACTGTCTTGACGGTAAATTCGCCAGCAATAATAATCAAGATGTGACTACAAATGATTTAAAGGAATACCCCTCATTTTCTTTAATAATTTAATTTTTGCGTCCAACCATGACCTCTCATTGTTTTGAGTGTGGGCTCCTGTATTTGCATCGACATATCATTTGGTGATTTACCGTCTTGTGTACAAAACCACGGTTTGTGAGACACCTATATGAAGCCCATTCATC
The DNA here is from genome assembly GCA_025469235.1 of Pemphigus obesinymphae. Classification (NCBI taxonomy): domain Eukaryota; kingdom Metazoa; phylum Arthropoda; class Insecta; order Hemiptera; family Aphididae; genus Pemphigus; species Pemphigus obesinymphae. The sequence continues at coordinate 81,902 of JAIPRL010000899.1, forward strand.
AGAATGAATTACTATTCCTGCCTCGCATTTACATTCTATTATCGGAAGAAGTGTTTCTCGATCGAGTGAGACATGAACATAAAAATAACGGCAATCGTTTCCATTTTTTAAACCAAATACCCAGGGGCCATCTACTCGTGCGTGTACCATAATTTCGGTTATTAATAACCTCAGTATTTATATCTGTCAAGAAGGGAGGAGCAACTCCAGCTAATAATCTACCCCTATTGTACTTCCATCGGCCAGCGAAACAAGCTTCGTCAATCTGAATTGGATTTTGTGCATTTTCAACCATTTTTCTTTTAGTCTTCAAAACAGCTATGCAGACTTCTCGGCACATATTGAACCAGTTGGTAACACACTCCTTGCTTCTTCCTGTCAGATCCATTACCATTTGTGTGGGCTGGTATACAAACATAAATACAAGTTCAACAATTTGACAAAGTGTTAACCCACTGTTGCAACGTTGGTTCAAGTCAGTGAAATGAAAAAATCTACCGTGCCGATCTTGTTGTTTGACAGCCTTTTTTTGGACACCGAAAAATGGGCATCCACTCCCCATTATGGCATTTCTGTTGTTTTACTTGCATTTCTGTGTCGCATTTATGATAAGGGGCGTTGTCTTCAGCACTTTTCAACAATCCTTTCTCTACTAGAAACCGATGACACTCGATCTCATTTACCACTACTGTAGTATAAAACTCACGAACATCATCACAGCCATCACAATTAACAAATAATACACAAAAAAAAAAAAAAAAAAAAATATTATATTATATAAAAAAAAATATTATACGATACTCATGAGCGATACTCATGAGCGCTAGAAAATGACTGTAATAAAACCTACAGTAGGTAACATAATTTAAGGTAATGACAATCAAAGATTAGATAAAATAATAAAGTCGAAAGAAAAACCCAACATGTCGTAGGTATATCAGATAACGCATAGACAGTCATTGTCCAATATTCCCATGCCAAATGTAAATCGAATGTAGAACGGCAAAACCTGTAGAGTGCATACCGAACGGGCACCGATGAAAGTAGCCCTTGGGTAGCTTAGTAGTAGAGCAATCGCCTGGCAAGCAAGACTCGTGATCGATTCCCGGTCTGGCGGGAATTGAGCCAATTTCTGTGTTTTAACAATATATATGAGTACTTGTGACTATGTATAATATTAATAAATAGTATTAATCTAAATTACAGAAAAGATTAATAGATAGAAAGTGATTATTAAAACTTGACTTTGCCGAGATTGCATTGCTGTCTGGCGTGAATGAGAATGAGAATTTATGTAAATTAATAAATTCATGACAAAAAATTTTTTTTTCTTTGATTCTAAATAATTTATAAATGATTAATAGCATGTTATTTGGTTATTATTATAAATTTTTTTTAATTTTAACAGTATGCTACTTGATAGCAAAAGATATGTGATATAAAACTTCAATAGAAAAAACATATATAATTTAATTTATTTAAAATTTTTAATTAAATTTTAAAAATTATAAATAAATAAAAATGTACTTAAATTATTTAATTTCATTGATCTTTAAAATGTTAATGATATCACTACTAAATATTTTTAATTAACCGTGTGTTTTTGGATAGATGACATTGATACAATATTATTTTCTACTAAATTGGAAGTTCACATTTCTAGATATAGATGTACTTTTTGACTGAATGATATAGCATTGATTTCTCTGAGCTTTTGGATCTATAATTTGTTTAATTGTCATCAAATATGCTTCTATAATAATTCTTCATTATATTCCTTGTAGTTCAACTTCAATTAATTAGCAATTTGTTAGCCATAACATCAAATTTTAATTCAATAATAATGTAATTTATAATAATCCAAATTCCATCCAAGCTTCTAAGAAAATTAATCTATGTATATTTTTCACAAATAAACCGAGCAAATAGATTATAGTTGATTTTAGTGAATTGCATGTTTAACTCTCTTAGTTTTCACTCTTAATGTATCTATTATATTATATAAGTACAAGAAGTACACATTCCATGATTGTTTTTGATGTCCCATCTGTTTGTGATTTATTATTTTAATACATTTTTCACAATAATCATGTTTTATTCTCTATGCATAGGTCATATTATAAATTAATCTTTTCTTGTATATATAAATTCCCAAATTGCTTCTTATTTGTATACAATATCATTTTTTTTTTTTAAACATTATGTTACAACCGATCTAATTTATTATTAAGAAATGTCATACCAATAAACTATTTATACAGTATTAATCTACTAAATCTTAAGAAAATATATGAAAATCTACACTAAAATTGTATACTTGCCGTACTTTAAGAGCGAAACCTTCAAGTTTCAAGTCAATGGTGACCGGATTTTACCCAGCAACCTCACCATAGTTTAACAGTACAACAATGGCATACAGAACGCCAATATTTATTGACTATTGGCACACATGTATACAGTATACCGCATTATTTTGGGTAAAGCTGTATAATTCAAACCTACATGTGGCGGACGAGTTTTCATTTGAAAACAGGTTTCACTCTTACTGTGCGACAAGTTTATACAAAACTGTTTACATTTTAGAATGTTTTTACATTCAAAATTAAATTTTAGTTATACTACACAATAATATATATTTATAAAATCAAAAATTCAGTCATAAAATTTGAAGCACTCCAACTTTTCAGTGTATAACAAAATAAAGTTTTATCATTATAAAACTAATACGTTCCTAGCTTCACTGCTTCACTTATAATGTTTAAAATAATATAAGATACCTACGTCAATTATAAGACTTCTTGTTATTAATTCTCATAATTATCAATATTCTTTACATGGTTTTTCATAAAATTAAAATATAATCAATTATATTATTCATTATTAATTATATTATATATATAATTATGCATTTGATATTTTAAATGTCAAAGATATATTTAATTAAATGTTGATACATTTTAAGTTTCTAAAGATTATAAAGAAAATAAAAACCATGAATTTTTATAAAAATATTTTTGTTTCTGTCTTTAATAATAACTATACCATCTAAATTTTGGTTATTAATAATATATTACAATACATTTATAAAAATAAGTCAAAAAAATATCATAATGGATATATAGATTTACTTAAAATATAATATATAAATAACCAACAGTAAATGTATTATTATTATTATTATTATTATTATTCATTATAATAAATTTAATGTAGAAAATGCAATGCCATTTTTAATTAATTAAAAATATATTTATTGAAAATATACCTGTTTCATAAATATATGATGATCTGCAATGGAGTCTTCATTCAATTTTGGAACTAATGATTTCAATTTCTTCTGGCATTTCAATGGTTAATAATGAAACAAAAATATATTATTTCATATAGCAACAAATTAAACTAAGTCCTAAGCTATAGTCTGAAATGCTGAAAGCAATATAAATATTTTTTAAATGATAAATTATTTACCACATTTTGTTACCTATCATTAATTATAGAAATTTAATTTATCAATAAAGAAAAAAAAGTTACTATACATAATAACAATTTGATCATGATTTTATTTTACTTCATAACATTATATTTACTATAGAATAGTCCAGAATTAATAAAATATTATTTTAATTTTAACTATTAATTATTTACTATGAAAAACTCAAATCTAATTAGATTTCAATCAATTTTATAAATAAAATATTAATTGAAATATGAAAATATTAAATTAAATATAGAAGTGTATTGATAATAATTAAATTAAATTAATTAGGTATAGTTTGAAATATATATTTTATAAATATATATATTTAACAAAATGATCCTTCTTTTGCTGAAATTGCTTAGTGATATAATAAAACCTACTTAAAACTATTATTATTAATATCAGTATGTATAGTTTATAACATACAATTAATAAATAAATAAATTCAATGTTAAAAATAAATAATTTTTCAAATTCAATATATGAACTTATTTATCAATATTAACATATTAATTAACACTATAGTTCATTCAGTTTAAGTGTACCCAATTTTACACACATATACTGAAGTGTCAAACAATTTTGGACACCTCGGCCATGAACAAGGTCATGGTTGGCGTGTATTACAGTTAATTATAAAAACACTATACCCAATCTCATGCTAAGGTTCATGTTCACGGTGCACAGGCTTAAAATACACTGCTAATTTTTCGCACTTAAGCATATTATTATAATTAATTTTACTAAGATTTTTTCAATTTTACTCACATTCTTTATATTGAAATTAATATCCATTATATATAAATGTCATTAAGCTCTGAATAGTAGGAATATATTATGTAATTTTTTTTAAAAATACTTATAATAATAAACATTTACGAAAAATTTGATTTGAATTAATAATAGGATGGAAGGCACTGCACTCATTGGATAAGATATGGTAGTAGATATACTAAATTTGAAAGTAATGATAAATCATTTCTATAAAAAACAACAAAATTTTTTTGAACAGAGTTGAAATAATTTATAAAAAAATAGGTAACCATGACAATTTGATTTATTATTCCAGTTACAAATGTAATTTTTCTTTACGTTTAATGAAATTACTAGAAAAATCTAAAAATGACCTCTTCAAAGTACCAACTAGAACCAAATTGCCATTAAAAAAGATCTTTACTTCAAATCTTTTACTCCACTCCTTCTACCCAAAAAAATGTATACATACAAGAACAAAAAAAACATATTGTAAAACTAATACGAGAAAGATAATAGATTCTTCACATCACTGTAATCTAAAATTACACTCTAGACAGCAGAAATGTGTATGCATGCACAGTGTAGTGAAAACGGTATGATAATACTGAACAGTATGTATACATCTTATAGTGTCTTGACAGTCAATATCAGTATTCATAGTATGCACAAACGCAACCAATAACACCTGGTCGACTGGGCACACTAAAAATGAATGAACTACATATGTGTATAAAAGTTCAAACCTAGTATTATAATATAAGTATATTATATATAATATAGTAATATAATATAAGTATATTATATATAATATAGTAATATAATACAGTATAATGTATAAAATAAAACTTGTAATATTTAATATTATTTCATGAATTGATTAGACAAAATATAATCAAATTATAAAAAAAAAATTAATAACATTATTTATTAAATTAATTTCCATTTTTAATGGTATTTAAAGGAATGTTTTTAATTCGGAAATACAAGCAAGTTAAATTTAATCTATTAGTATGAGTTGAAAATGATTTCATTGAAACAAATATCACTTACCTTTTGATCTGGCTACTGGTTCTTCAATAACATATGCTTTACGGAATGAATCATTTTGTACATCAGCTCGTATCATTTGTACACGAATGTTTTTTAATTTGTCCTTTTCCAGATCGTGCAAAACATCAGTTTCGGGTCCTCTAAACATAGGTTTTTCAGGAGCACTTTGTGACATATGATACCTATCAAACAATACATTTATACATTATTTAGTGTTTCAAAAGAAAAATATTTTTTTGAGTCTTCTAATAAATTAAAAATAAAACATCCAAATAATTAAAAACTTTAAAATGTATAATAAACTAAAATTGATTAGGTTGACATTACTTATTCAATTTTAGCTTAATCTAAATCATGAGTTATATACATAGATAACTGTGGTCTAAATATAATATGTACAAAATATTAATACAAACATATTTTAATTTTTCATAAAATCAAGATTTAGTTAAAAATATGGACACAATTTTTTCAATACAAGTCAAAATGCATTGTTCTTATAACATTTTATTAAAATAATTTTGTATATATTAATTTGCTATTAATTAATATTATTTGATTAACTAGAAATATTTGTATTTTAGTAAGATGTAGGCTTATTATTCAAATATAATAGTAATTTAATCAAATGTGTTTTTCAAAATTTAAATTATAATATATAATATATATCCAAATTATATAAAATGTTGAAAAAACAACAAGATAACAAGATAATGTTTTTATCTTTAAATTTAATAAATTAAGGTCAAAAAAATAAAACAGTAAAAATGTCTTATTATACTGCCTATTAGATAGAAAAATTGAAAGACTGACTGATACAGAAATTGCAGATATTATAATAATTCCATATTTGAATGTAATGACAAATTATTGTATTTGAAAAACTGACTCCAAATGGATCTTCGTTTTTATTTAATATAGATGCTCACATTTTAAGCACTTAATTTGAATGTCATTGTATTAACATTGTTTATAAATATTTTATAATATAACTCCCAAAACAATCTAAAAATAACAATAATGTAAAATTTAAATAAATTATATAACTTAATTTAAATTTTAAACATTTAATAATAAACTTTTCAATTGTATTATGCCTGTCATGTTGTAAAAATATGATAGCTAATATTAAATTTGAATTTAAATCTTCAAAATTAAAATTATAAATTTTATAAAAATAATATATTTAGTCCAAAAATAAACCATTTATAAGCTTGTATACTGTTACCTAAAATACAAAAACTAATTAATTTTATTAAAAACTTGTGTTCCATATTTTTTTTTAGTTTTCTGAAAATTCTTCAATATTCTTTTTTAATATATTAAAAATTATTTTTAAAATAGATAACTGACCTCAACTATAGGAAAGATTAAATAAAATGTTTGAAACACTTTCAAACCAATTTTTATTCATTAATCTAAAATATACTAATACATTCTAACTAATAATAGTAAACAAAAAATAAAATAATAAATTATTTTCATAAAAAAGTAGGTGTACCAATAAAGTTATACAATTATCGAGTACTTCTATAATATTTTTTAGTTATAGAAATTCCAATGACACAAGTATAAATTTACATAGATTCAACATGATTAGTGAAGAGGACGTGATACACCCCCCCCCCAATTTAGTGTAAAAATATTTGTATGCAGAATGACGATAATTCATTTCATAGTGGTTTAAGAATAAAAACACCTATTATATAATCGAAAGATGACAAAATTTTGGAGGGAATGTATCCTTTTCATCAAATAAAAAAGTTACAGCCATTTACAAAAAAAATGATTTTTGAATGTTAAGATTCTATGCTAAATATTTAGTTTAATGAAAAAACGATAAGACATTCTCTCCAAAATGGTGTCAAATTTTGATTTTATAATAGGTGTTTTTGTTCTTAAACCATTAGGAAATGAGTGATCGTAATTTTACTTAGGGATATTTTTTTAAACAAATATCGCAATTATACAACAATAAAAAAATAGTATATAGGTAGGTATACAAGATTATTTTTAAATTAATTAAAAAATATAATCAAATTGTTGGATTTTAATTTTTCTTAAAATTTCATAAAAATTGCTTATACAATTACCCCTTAAAATTGAGTATGACATCTATTAGCTATTAGGGTACCATTAATTTTAAAAATATTGGAATTCCTACAAGGACTGGTCATATTCTTATTCTAATTAGTTTAATACTTATCCCTACTAAGTTTCAGGTTAATCAAATACCATTAACATATACTAACTTCAATCTAATTATTTTTTTTTTACAAATTTAAGATAAGATATAATATAAAAGTTCAATTCCAAATACACTAAAAAAATTACATTAGGCGTAATTCAATAAATGATACTTTATTCATATTCAATTTAATACTTAATTAACTACATAATATACTTAATTTTATTAGGAGTGAAAATTAATTTTATATGTTTAATTAATTAAATTATTATTATTGATTTATATATATTAATATAAAATATAAATTGCTTAATATATATATATATATATATATTTATATAATTCATTTTTTGAACCATTAATATTAGATATTTAAGTATTAAAATTTATAATACAAAGCAATATATTAGAAATTATTTTAAATTTATTTAATTAACTTTAAGACTAAATACATAACTGTTATTTTTAAATGAGAAATTCACACCGTAAATATATGAAATACTAATAACAATAATAATTATGCAATGATGACATGATGTAGGTATATTTAATACATATGTAACGGGAAATGTAGAATTCTATACATTCTATACAATGCCTAAGGTATATTGGACAATGTAAATTGTCAAGTATACCGTAATATTATTATAATATTTAAAAAATTAAAAAATTTTTTTCATAAATTATAATTATTAAACGAGGAAGTCATTTGTATTCTATTTTTTTTATATAAAGTACGTTAGGTATATGCTTTATCTACTCTGCGATTTTCGACCAAAAACATTTTGTGAATGCACTTTATATTTCAATAACAGATGAAATAAAATTCAATAAACTATTTCTCATATTTATCTAATCTCATATAATGCGAGGTAGAAATAGGATGGAATATAGTAAATATAATTTACTTAATTTTAATTTTAATTATTATAATATTATATTAATAAAATATTTTCAATTTATAATAATGATTTGTAATAAAAATAAAATTTAAGGTAATTTAATAACAGTTAATGTACTTTTTATATTGTAAAGTGTCAAATAACAAATATTACGGTATAATACTTCACAATTTACATTGCCCAATATACCTTGGGCAATTTATAAAATGTCCGAATTTTCTATGTTGCCCGTAACATATATACCTAATATAATGGATTAAAAAATAAAAAATGTACATATTGTACGAATATTTTTTCAACAAACTTAATATTTATTTTATTATAATTATTATATGTAACCATACCTATCAGCAGAAGGAACAAAATGTTTCACTATGCGTGTACCCTCGCATGAGTCAGATTTCAAATTATTTCCATTTTCTTTAAATATATTCATCGAAGTATCTAAATTCTTATAATCATCATCATCATCATCATCATCATCTGTTAGTATGATTGGACTATTAACTACATTCCTATTGACACACAATATTATATTTAGTGCAAAAAACCTATATGTATAAATCCATTTACTAACATAAGCATTCGATTAGAGGAACTTCCATGACGTGTATTTCCATTAGATTTTTTGATATTATCTTTGGAATGAGGTGATCGTCTTCCAGAACTAGAATCACTCCTATACAATTATCAATGATAATAAGCAATCAATATTTTATATTAAAAATTAAATTTCAGTAACAACTAATTTCATAATTTCAGAACAGACTACTAATGCCAATCATTATTATTAACTGTAATTCAAATTTCAAAAACATTCTTCTTTCTAATAAAATTCAATGTCACAGCAACTATTATTCATAAAGAAAGTAATTTTTCTATTAATATAGTTTTAAATTGAAACACTGCACACAAATTCTGTCAAATAGCTAACGTTTTCACCAAGGCCTATGTCACATATAAAAAAGCTAATATTTTGCAAAATGGCATTGAAACATCTCATTCTTTGTTACATAGACACATTACAGAAAAGCATTTTGTATATCTTAATAGACACCATTTAAGGTTTAACAACTGAAATTATCTGCTCAGTTATAATTGTATAATAAACAACAAAACTACATTGTTATTGTTCTACATTATAAGTTATTGTAACACATTATATTAACAAAAAAGAAAAAAAAAAAGGGGTGTTGGTTGTGAATATTATTCATTGATGTTCCACAATTATTAGAAGTTTGATGTCAATATTAATTTGAATAATTTTTGAAATTGTAAATATAATACAGTGAAAAAATGATAAATGAAACCATTTTAAAATTTGATTCACATATATTTTATTTTTGTGGAAAATTACATTGAATTTATTATTAAAAACACTGTTATGATTGTGACTGTACAAATAGCAATACAAGTTAACAGATGATAGTAACCAATTTCATATGTACGACTAACAATCTAAATGTATGACTCAAGAACATGCCAACATAAAAAACAAGAATGTATGATATGCAAGGACATGATACATTCAACTGTAATAATTTTCATTTATATGATATAAAAACACATTACAGTAAAACAAGCTTATGTAACTATATAATAATATAATATAATATAATATATAATACTATATAATATATAATATATATAAACAATATCTTATGAATGGATTAGTTTAGGATGGGTTATGCACAGTGAGTTGGCCAAAACTGCACAGTCCTGATACTAAAGTAAATAGTCCATTCATAAAATAAAATAGGTAGGTACAGTCGTTGCCAGATAAATTGGCACAGTAAATTTTCAGTAGGTGTAACACAAACTAGCTGCGGTATGTTTTGGCTAAGCGGAGCACCTCACCAAGTTGTTTATCGTAAATGTATAAAAAATAAAGGACTTTAACTGACAATAACAATATTAATAGATTAATGTGAAATAGAAACTGGAATATACTAATATAGATAGATATTATATTATATTCACTCGTTTACGCCATTATGTATATGGAGAACCCCTGGTTTTCTGTTATCTTGCCACCTCTGCCATGCCAATTTATCTAGCAACAACTATACCTAATATGTGGTAAATAATAAATAAATTATATAACTTATATAACATAGGTATAATTTATTATTATTATATTTCTAATAATTCATATTTATAAATCCATATAAACTTCATGTCTTTAAAACAAAAATATACCTAACATTTTTGAGTTTGATCATAGATTATTTAAAATTTTACTTATTTAAATTTAAAAATTAATAAAATCCATAGAAAGGATGAACATTAAATGCAAAATCTACTAATAGATTCTCACTGATTACAAGAAACTATACCTATTATATTTATATATATATATATATAAATATATATTAGGAATATTCTTGTCCACCTATTTGATAATACTAATCAGGAATAGATAGCATATACCTAATGAATAACAATTATTAAATATATACCAACCTAAGTATTATATGTATAATTTAAAAATATGCCTATATATTAATATACTTATACTGGGTTGCATAAAAATTGTTTTGTAAATATTTAATAAATCATTAACTAATGGCTTGTTAAACATTTGACGGCTTGGTAAATTACTGTTTTATTGCATAAAAAGTGTATAAATTGTATATTAGGTTGTTATTCTGTGTTTTTATTTTATTATATGATATAGAATATAAAAATGATAACTGATCAATGATACCACTTTTTAATCTGTCTTTAAAATTTACAGAGCCGAAATCAGACCGTAAAACTAATATTTAGCGGCTCTGTAAAAATTTAAAGAAAATTTATGCAACCCAATTTTTTTACCGAGCCGTTAAAACCGTTAATGGTTCTGTAAATGCTTAAAGATCGTTTATGCAACCCAGCATTAGAATATTTTAAAAATATATTTTTAACTAATTTCAATAATGTGCAATCATCAGGTTACAAGTCAAATAAATCATATAATAATTAAATATATGGGTACCTGTATAAATTAAAAATGCATTTATTTATTTATTATGTGTTATGTATTTATTATGTACAATTTATTAAATACAATTATATTAAATGGTAATCATTATATCCACCATCATTAATTATAATATAAACTATAGATCAAACTGGCCCATATTGCCATATTGCAGTTACCTTGGACCGGTGCAACTTATATACCATTGCAATGGAGCTATTGATATATAACCATAGAGTACATTGTACATTGAGAACCAAAAGTGATTGCTGACTACCAGCGATTATAATATTAATCCCCATAACTAAATACATTATAAAGTGCTCTATAACAGGAAAATTTTCCGTGCCACACAGTATATATATAATGCTAATACCAACACCTAAAATATTTAGGTAGCTTTGATTATGTTATTTGCTACTATTCATCAATTATGATTTTGTTAATTAGAGAAAGAAGTACCTACTTCCTTATAAATGGATAAAATACTTATATTAGTTATATAGGTTTAAATATTTCTCAACTATTAAAAAAAAAGATTTCAAATATTTGATCCATTAAAAAACAATTTGACAACATTAAAAAATTGAATTTAGAAAAATTAATAAACATATTTCCACACACAACAAATGCTACAGTAACTTAAAACTATGGGGAAAATATTTATGAATCTCTTGTAAAATATGAAGTCAAAAAATTCTCCAACATGCCTCATTTTTTAAATTAATCAACTAAACATCGATTAACCAAAATATGTCTTTTAAATTATTACATCCAAGTTGTTGTCCACCAAGATAAACCCGACATTTGATTTTATGTAACCGGAAAATCTTCTTAGTGAGGTTGGGAGTTTGGGTTTTTATTTAATATATTTTTCTTATCATTGTTATTTGAAATTTGAACAATAACCAAGAGTTGATTTAACCATGATTGAACCCACAATTATAAAGTTTTTTATAATCATGATCAAACATATGGATGATGATAATTGAAATTGTACTGTTTTTATCAGGGATTGATAATATTATCGGAATAAAATTTTGAAACATTATTTAGTGTTTCTTTCCAGCTAGAAACAAAATGCTATAATTCAAACAAAGAAAAGATAATACATTCATAACTCAATAAAAACAATATAATATATTACATGAAAATTATAAATAAAAAAAAAACCCCCAAAAAGAAAATATTGCTTCGTTTCAGTATTAAGTTTTTATCCAAAACATTTTAATTTACATGGTTGCGGAACAAAATAAAAACCGAAACGATACATTAAACATTATCCTGGGTTTTATATTCCTCATCAAATATGCAATCAAGTAAAACATAGTAAGTTAACAATTTTTTATCAATTAATTAATTTAAAAACACTAAGATGCATTGGGAATAATTTTTTATTTTATCATTCCATACTTATAATATTGTTATATATTTATATATTAGTGGTATAACGTATATTTGAATATTCCTACCGTAAAATAATTAAAATATTAGAATAGATATAATTAATTATACACAATTTAAATTTGTGAAAGATAGGTATATTAGTATTTTAAATACTGTTTGAATAACACACTATTAAATATTGTTGATGAATATTTAGGGAACCCTTATACCAATTATTGTTTTATATTATTTATTTTAATATACTATCTAATATTTACTGTATATTGAAAATACTAAATCTATGCTTAAGAATTTAAGGTTACCACGTCTACAGATTGACTGTGTGTATTGTATATTGTGTGCTTCTAATAGGTAAATAATTTTTTGTAATACTATTGTTACTTTCGTTATCTACAAATAATATTATTCATAACATAAATGCATTTGTTTGATAAAAATTATAGTTTTGAAATATTTGACTAACTTATTTGAATATACGTTTTTCCATTATTCAAAAAAATATATATAAAAAACATAAATATATTCATGAAAATTGTTTAAAAAATGTTTCATTAAGAAACATGGTTATAATAATAGTTTGATAATATGGATTACTCCATTATTTCTAAGATTTTGGTAAAAATTATACATTAGATATATTATAGGTATAGTGATAAAACTTGTAGCAACCCCTGATAGACTTGGTAATCAAGATGACCAAAGAATATACCATTTTTGAAAATAACGTAAAAACTTCTGTTTTTGTAAAACAATTTTACCACAAATGAGCCTTAGTCACCTAAGAACCTAACCACTGCTACATGTGCATTGTGTGTCATATATAAACTAATGCTATCATGTTATCAAATATAATTTTCTAATGTCGACCATTATAGAGAGAATCTATTTTTAATTTTTTTTTTTTTAATTGGCCCTTTTCACTACCTATACAAGGATCTAGTAATAAATAATTCTAGACATTACCTCAATTAATTACTGATGATCTATGAACAACTGGAAAGCTAAACTTAAATTAAAATAAAATTGTCTTATTTAAAAAAATATTAGTACAAATAAATAGTAACCAAATCACCGAGATCCCAGACATAATTTTGGTAACTACATGAATAACATGAATCTACTTGTCTCGACTCTTGGGAACAAATTATCATATATTGATCAAGCATACAACTAGATTATAATATGCACCTACTGTAATATAGTGGTCATAAAATTAGTGAAGTCATACCTTCACTGCCAACTGTTTTTTACTCGACAATCTGTACAGACCAGACACATTTGATATTGTATAAATATATATATATATTGTAGAAAATGTAGAAAACTAAACCACGAAATGTAAAATTTTTAAAAATCATTTTGACTCACGCATTCAAGTTTTAAATATTGTACTTACTGGTTAATGGATATTTTTTACAAAAAAAAAAAAGTTTTATGAAACTCACTCATTATTATCATTATTATTATTAAATACTTAAAATATAAGTGTAAAAACAAAATAATAATTGAAAACAAAAACAATAAAATTTCATAATTGATAATACATTTAAATATCATTATCCACATTTCAAGAATAACATTTTTAAATAATTCTCATAACCTGGCAAATGAACTTAAAAACGATATCAAAAAAATTTTAATTTCTTCTAATTATAACGAAATTATTGCAGAATTTATACAATGCTTTATAAGGATTTTATAGTTTAGGACAATTAGTACATCCACGGCAGTGAATGGTGAAATTAGTTTAGATGTCCATGGCAGTGAAAGGATTAAGATACATATACTTAATCATGGGTATAATCAATACATTTTTAGCTTTGTGCCACTATATTACAGCATGTTTTATGTAAGTCACAAATTTGAATAATAAATTGAAGTTTCGAGTTTTGAAGAATATAAATGACAATTAACCTACATACCAATCACATATGGGTAATATTATAATTTATAGAACTGAAGATCTAATTGTCCAGTAATATCTAAATAACTCGGCATAAAACTATTGATTGGTCTGAATTTGTCAACCAGCTATCAAAATGGTTATTGGGTCTTAAATCAACTAAGATCTATTTGTCAGCATACTCTTTATTCAGATTAAGAGTACACCATTTTATGCACATTGACTGTACTTTGGTCGATTATCACCAATGATAAAATAATACCTATATTATAGTCATGGCCGAATTAGGGGAAGAAGTCACTCTCAATACAAGTCATAGAGGCCCATACAATTTTAAGCTGATACAATGTTTCTACAATTTCAAATTATCTAGGCTTATTAGAATAAATTTCAAAATATGATCCTTTTTTAAAGGCTCATATTAATAAGTATGGAAATCAAGTAAAAGAAAACCCATCATACTTTCAAAAACTATTTCTAATGAAGTAATGACAATAATTAAAAATAGTTTTATTATTAGTACTTTTATTATTAAAAGAAGTTAAATAATTGTTCATAATTATGGACTCAACTCCAGAATTGACAAAAGTAGATCAGATGGCCATTGTTTTACATTAGTGCACATTAATTACTGCAGAAGACTTTTAGGATTATTTCCCATTAAAGACCATCAAGGTATTAAATGACTTTCTTAAAAATAATGTATCGAACATAATGAACATTAGAGCATCTTAAAGCAGTGCCTCAAAATTTAAAAGACTTCAAGCTTATGTCGAAAATAAAAATGCATTAGCTGTGTTTATACCATGTATAGCTAATTCAGTAAACCTAATTGGAGTAAACCGTGTAAGTTGTTGTACTGAAGCCATCTCTTTTTTTTTGGTTTTGTACAAACATTTTATACATTTTTTAGTGAACCAACTTACAGATTGAAAATACTTATTGATATATTTAAAAAAAGAAAAAAATTCTAGTCAACTTCTTACACTAAACTCCTTAAGTAACACTAGGTGGTCTTTCCATGCTTGTAAATTGTTATTGTAAAGCAATAATTGTAAATTATAAAGAGATTTTGGCTGTGTATATAAGTATACATGATGGTGAATAAAATAGTATTACTATTATAAATGCTTAATCATTATGGAAGAAAATTACAAAAATAGAAACTGGATATGTCATTACTTTGAAATGGCACATTATGGATAGAAGTAACAAAAATCAACTGAATTACAACACCCTAATTATGATACAATGAAGGCGATCAACTTATTGATATCATTAAAGTTTTATGTGTTTAGCTTACGAGACTCAAATACATTAAACAAAAAAAAAAAAATTAATTTTAGCTTTGAAATTAATAACTTCTGCTCAGATGAAAAACAGGTAACTAAAATATTCCCTGATGGTAAGAAAAATGAAGAAGTACTAAGAGAAAAAAATTAATTTGTATCAGAACTAAATAGAAGAATTTCCACTTATGAATACATTGATGATAATTCATTTATTTATTTCAAACTTGACTGAACAATATATATATATATATATATATATATATATATATATATAATAAACAAATTGATTTGAGTGTCTCAAACTTCATTTTGAAATATACAAATGATATACATTTTACTTTGCAAAATAAACTTACCTATACAATTCAGAGAATACTGGAGAGGCTTTGTCAACCTTCATTTAATTCAACCAACATACTCAAATCATTTGAATAGTTTGGAAATTAGTCATTAGAAGAAGTATTCCTTTTTATATTTACATCATTAAAAATATATTTGACGATTCCTGTTGCTAATTGTTCGGCCGATAGAGCCTTCTCAAAATTAACAAGAATAAAAAAAAATATAGAACTAGTCAAACACAGGAAAGTTATGTACAAATGATCCTATATTCTAAAAATAATATTCTAATATAGGTAATATATAATACTTAATATTCTTAAACAAGATATAAGCTGTATAATCTATGAATAATTATGTGTTATTCAGGTTTGACAATACATTTTAATGTCTTATAATTTATAATAATATTGTGAACAATTTGTAATATTAAATATATCACATTACTTCATGCAAATTACTTTTAAATAATAATTGAATTACATTTGTATTACTTGAAATAATAAGTAACACAATTGGGTACTACTGTTACTCAAAAATGTAATTGTGTTACAGTAACTTGTAATTTAAGTTATGATATTACCCAACACTGTTAATAATATATGATAGGTAAACAATGAATTTAAATTAATAAGCACCTAAATAATGAATATACAATTTATCTAAAATTCATGAGACACTAGTATTCATATTATATATAAGTAGGTCCCTAGATACTTAAAACTAAAAAAAAAATAGGTATGTATTTTCAGAATATTTACGTTGAACGTGATGGCCCAGCAACTTGATAATCATTTCTAGGCTGCCTTGGTGGTGGTGGCGGTGGTGGTGGTGGTGAAAAACGACCACTAGAATGACGACTCGATGGTCTTGGTTCTTTTCCTCTTTTAGGCATTCTTCTATACTACTCTCAAATTGACTTCGCCAATCTTAAATTAGAATTACAATAATCAAAAAAAAAAATACTATATTTATCAGAACACATTTACAAAATATCTAAAATTCAACGTGATAAAATTATCTATTTTGTTTTTATATTTAACACCACTTCATATAAACGTTTATAGATACGCGTCTACCAGTTTTCTTTCAATTTGTAGCCGATAATTGTATAAAAATACGTACATCGATTGTGTATCAACGATATGGACCGTTTATTAATCATAAACAATACGATAAATACAGTCTATAACAAACCGTGAGTTTAGGTGCAATATAGTTGTACGAGCATCGAGATATCGGTTGTAAAATCTGTTTTCGAACAATAAAGACAAAATATTTTAACATTTATCACAAGATAAAATAATCGTATTGTGTCCACGTGATAAAATAAACAAAATTTATATTAACTCACATTTTAATTGCCGGACGATTGGATGTATATGACTTGTTGCGGTCAAAACGACTAACAGACGACAAATGACGCCATGTTGATTATCATTTATCAGACATTTGAGACATGGTGTATTGATGTAGATACTTGGCTATCGTCGTTAGAGCCGGGCCGCCGGAAACTATTGTGTTGTTACCAGCTTGTTACAGTTCGTACCCGGGAGTCGGGTCCATGCGCATCGTTAATGATATCACAGAATATGATAGCCCGTATTTGTGGCTTGTTGTACTTGTCCTACGCGACATTCGTATCAATTAAAATACAAATACAAATTTTTATATTTATAAAATTGAATTTAAATACTATACAGATAGTATTTTATTATTTATTATTATTATTGTTATGCATATGAGTACCTGTTAGATTGTATACCTATTACCACAGAATAATACCTCATACACATTATATGCATTATATAGTTAGTTATTTCAATTAAATTAAAATATTATTCTGTTAATATCGATTTTTGGCCATAACAAGTACCCCGGGCAGGGTTATGATCCAAACAAACGATCGTCTTTTACCATCCGGTTGTTTTGCTATAGTACCTATTAAATGAAAAATGAGAGTAAATAAACGAAATGCACTCAATAGGTATGTGTACACAAATCCTAATACACAGTTTTCGACAAAACACGTGACCTCCAGCTCTACAGTGTAGTACCCAAAACTATAGTAATTTACAGACATAATAGACCAAAAAAGCGGGGGGGGGGTTATCCGATTACCCGATTATATGAAATATGAATATTAAAATTGTTAACGAATTTAAGACAACCCCCCCTGTATGAATTTATGGTATGACAAAATCCCTCCAAGTTTTTAATCGGACAAAATACCAGCGGATTATAAATCACGTAAGACAACACCCCTCCCTACCATTAGATGAACAAAATAAAATAATTGAAAATCAGTGATAAAGAATGAATATAAAAGACTCTGTGTCTATAAGAGATACACATACACAAATTCGCCCCCTCATCACGTCTCAACTCCCTAAAACATCCGACCCTCTGGAAGAAGCTCAGGCTTGAGACAGAGTACCCCCCCACAAAGCAAGTCAAGTCAAGAGATACACGGGCCAAGTCCAACCGTGTAAATATTTCCTAGTTCCTACCCAGTCGTTTAGTGCGCATACATTTTGATATTTGATTTGATTTTTTTTGCGCATGTATATTTTATGAACATTTTTGGGTAGATTAAATTACATCGTAACTCATATATTTTTATAATTATTGTTGAGAATTAATAAATGAGTAAAATATGTTAATAAATAAAATAACAGCAAAGTAGGTACCTACAACCATTGATTATATATTATATAATATATAATCAATGCTACAACTAATATTAATTAACAGAATACAATATAATTACCTACCATTGTTAAAATATTAAAAGTTAAAATAGCAATCTTCTGTCTGTACTAAAAATAATGATATAATAAAATGAAATATAATACTTTTTATAACAATATATAATAATAATAAATTATTATCATTTATATTTATTATTATTAATAATAAAAATGATTCTGAGTGAAGTTCAGTGTAAGTGTGTAACATTACTTTCTGATTTACAATTTTCCAACATTCACAGAAGGCAGAGTTTTCCCTTAAAATTGTACACAATAGACATGTATATGTACATACAGAAGATTACTATTTCAACTTTTAATATTTAAACAATGATAATATTGTATTCTGTTAATTAATATTATTTTAAAAAGTTCTAGGTAGGTACTTCTGTTTTATTTTATTCATTTGTTAATTCTCAACAATAACTATAAAAATATATGAGTTACGATGTAATATAATCTACCCAAAATTTTTTATAGAATATACATGCACAAAAAAAATCTAATCAAATATCAAAATGTAAAAATTGGAACAAATTGCGCACTAAACGACCGGGTAGGAAATGTTTACACGATTGGTCCGTGTACGCATTATCTATACGAGCACTCGTGTATCTAGACACAGCAATAAAATACTGGTAGATTAAGATAAAGAAAATCAATGCTATGATCACGATTGATCTTGTATACAAGCACAGAACATTACATTACATAACAGATACAAGACCGTGGCTATGATGTTTCAGTTTTATCATTGAATGAAAGACGAAAGTATAAAAATATTTGGACAAAACCCAGCATATACAAATCATTATATCATAATATTATAGGTAGGTACCTAACATAATTACACGAAACCAAACTTAGAACTTACTCAGTACCTATATTTTCTACAAGTATCTATGCAAAAGCCACAAAGTGTTAAAGTAGATTCAGTATTGGTAATTGTCATCGTTTTTTGTAGTTATAAAGTAAAGAATAATCTATTTAATGTAAAAAAACTACATATTTGTAATTTTTTGCATTAAGTTTTTTCTGGGGATTTGGTCCTACTTTTACAAACCTAAGGGGATTTTGTTTGAGATCAATATTTTGAGGGATTTTACCATTTCCACTGTTTCACGGTTAATGTCAAGCCTGTGCAACTCGCTTATAATTACATTTACAGAAAATAGAAATGTACCGCTATTATCAGGGGCGTTTTTAGGGGGGTGGGGGTTACATATGGAAACTAGTCGGCAAAAATAGAAAGTTGATGACTTTTTTTTTTGATTATTTACTACGTTTTGTGGAGTAGGTAGGTATTTCGGAATTTAGTCTATTTTTCTGTAATTTAGTCGACAAAATTAGAAAAAAGTTGATACTTTTTTTTTCTTGCTTATTACTTAATTTTCTTGCCGTTTTGAAAGAGTATTTCGAAAATAGTCTGCAAATTATACATTGTTCCAAATATACCTAGTCGGCAAATTTATCAAGTTACTGCATGTGATACACTCAATCAGCATAACATTTTATAAATGTTGGGGAAATAACGAATTAAAGCTATTTTTTTATTATATTAATATAGCGAGCTTCGATCAGAATCGTCTTTTGAATGCAATGATTTATCTATGTTCTCAAATTTAAAATAATAATAATACACTATCGATGAAGGGACTATAAATCAACTTCCACCATTTTTTTCTTGACGATTTTTGTTTTTATTATTTATTTTTCGTTTTTCAAAACTATTTCTTAATTATTGGAGACAATTTTACTCAAATGCCCATAATTTAGTTTATTTTATAGAAAACATTTTGTTTTAAAAAAAATATAAAGAGAATATTTTAAGGTTTTATTAGTGCATATATTAGCATCATATTAAATAGTTTTCTAAATACGATTATAATGATAATACAAAACCAAGATATATTTTTACGTTGTGCATACCTAGTTAGAATTTTTTTTGGGGATGAGTTAAGAAAAAAAAATTGTTTTTCCTCCACCCCCCCCCTCAAAAAAAAGGCCCAAGTTACACCTATGATTTTAACAATCGAAAATGGCAAAACATTGTACTTGTGTAATTGTTTGACTAGAAAAGTTCTTTCATTTCAAGTCACTAAAAATCGTATTGAAAAATGGTCATAAATAACTTAAATACATGTACAATATAACAATATACCTATACGTAGTACCATTAATTATATTATATAGTATAGATAGCCCATTGTAATATAAAGCACGCTGCGCGAGAATAATCGGAGACCGCTGTGCCATGATAAACTATATTATACCAATTTTTTTCTGCATGACGTGGAAGTAATCGATAGTGTTATCAAATGGGTTAATGGTTAGTCGAAGTTTCTATTAGTAGATATTGATTGTATAAATTTATCAGTAATTAGTTAGTTAGTTAGTATACTATTCTATATTATACAGGAAGTTCAAATTTAAATATAACACTAAATATTTTGGACGAATGACGTTAAATCTGATTCTGGTTTATTTAATTAAATTTATATATATAATTATATTTAATTATAATATTATTATAAAAAATATACAACTTTAAATTTAAACATTTTTATAACTATTTTTTTCTACACATGCATGGTAAACAAAATTTTTAAGATTTGATCCATTTTTATTTTTTAAATAGGTTTCAATGTTTCTTGAACTTTTCTGACAACTTCCCCCAGAGCAATATTAAAAAATATAAAATGTGACAGATCACCTCTTTGTTTTAGTCCTACTGTCATTAAATTCTTCTGAGAGAAAACTTCAAACTTGATTTTACATCTATCGATCCATCAATGCATGCTCTCACCATTCTGACTAACTTCTGAATCTTTCAATGCTTTTTATAGTGATTTCTTTTTGATAGAATCATACGTCTGCATAAAATCAATAAATAATAGGTGTACTGGTATATTGTACCATGTATTATCTTATCTTATTTTAAATTTTTTTGGTATTTGTTCTTATTGCCAAATTTTCTTAATTAGTTCACGCAAATCATTTGCCCTCAATTTTTTAAAAGTTCAGCTCCCATCATGTCCTCACCTGAGGCTTTATTATTTTTTAGCATTTTTATTGCTTCTTTGGGTTTTTCTTTCCATGGTATGCAATGAAATTTTTCTTTCGTCGAAATCATGACATTATCCTGTTCTTGATTCTTTATTTCTGGTTGATTCAACATTTCTTGGAATATTCTTTTAAACTCTTTAGCAATGGACTGTTCTTCAGTTATTAATTCGTTATTCTCATTTTTCATTATTTTTTATTTTAGTTTATTTGGTTTTCTTATTTCATTAACTTTCCTGAAAAATATTCTCGAGTCTTTATATGCTTTCTCCATTATTTCTATCCGTTGTTGTTTCCCACATTCTTTTTTCTCTTTTCATTACTTTTTTCATCTCTCGTTGTTTCTGGGCTAGTCTTATTTTATTTTCCTCACTGCTTTCCACAACAACTATGGATTTTGCTTTATCTCTATCTTGTACCTTTTTCTTTCAGCTTTCGTTGAACCATTGTTTGGTTTTTCGTTGCTTACCATGCCAATTTTTTCTTCTGTTACATCTTTTAATGTATTTTCTAATTCTGTCCAATTTTCTTGATATTCTAGGTTTAAGTTTGTTATTCATTTTGTCTTTTAATTATTGTCTGTATTCATTCGTTATCTGGTCATCATTTAATTTGTCTATATTGAATTTGTGGTAAATTTTTCATAAAAAATGTAATCTACCCGAATGTTGTGTCAAAATTAAAGATTCCTACTTCAGAAAAGTTTTTTTTTCTACGCATATAATATATTATTCTCTATCCAATGAAAAATCACAGATCAATTTCAATGATTCCATCTAAATTATCTGTGTTACCATTATAATATATTCTCTATGCACTTAGGTCAGTGTTGTTCATTATTATTTAATATTTATTTTAATTGTAAAATGAGCATAAAGGTGTACTACTCAAAAGTTGTAGAGCATAGCGTGGCAATTATTATTATTTTAGATAATTAATTAATCACATCAATTAAAAAAATATATCAAAAATTAAAAACAAAAATCTGAGAATGTATAAAAAAAATTAAGTAAAATATGGGATCATTACAGTAACAAGGGTAGGTCGGAATGCCCCGTTCACTATGCACAACAGCTTCGACTAAGTGAACGCCCGGCCTAACCTCGGAGACTTCGGTTTTCGGGAGGGGGGGGTGGCTCCGTAGTGGCTGTAGCAGGAGCTACTTTGTGATTTAAAGCCAAGCTTGGCTAGGTAGAAGTTCCTCGGTGTTAGGGTGTCCGTTCGGGGTTAGCACGGAGTCTACGGGCCACCGGCAGTCCCGTGCGTTTGCCACTCACCCGAGGTTCAATACCGCTTTATCGGCCAGGAACACCGAAGAATACCGGTATCCATAAATCCGGTGATTGTAAGATAGGCACTCTTCCGACCAGTGTCGTACATCGGGACTGAGGTATGCACTCATCCGTGAACTGGTACGGGCTTATATTCCGGCCGGTGCTCGTGGTCCACAGACGACAAGAGATCGCTTAGGCCCCGGCTATACACGGCGTTTTTCCGTCGCGAATATCCGCCGCGGATATTCGTCACGAATCGCCACACGCAGCTATTATACACGACGTTTTCACCCTGCGATATTCCGTCGTTTTATTTTTAGAATATTTTAAAATATTGTGTCAACATAATATGCCATAATTATTGTATAAATTGTAGTTGCACAATACATACATACAAACTGTCATTATATTTTGTGGCAACAACAGCTAGGTGATAATAATACGGGTGATATTTTTATAATTTTCTCCCGCTGTGGTAGCTAGGTATACTAATGTATATAGTGAAATTGGAAAAACCGGGATAGTAGGTATATTAGGTAGTTTGGTACCTATTAACAACGTTTACAAAATTATTTACGACATACGAATATATACTCGTATAAAAACCTAAATATAATTAAAAAAAAGCCCAGAATATGCGTCGTTGAAATATACAATTTAGATGGGTACCTAATTAAACTTGTCATATTATAATATATTAAATAGGTACCTACCTACCTACTATATTAATTAATAATTAAGTATTAATAATTGTATTACATAGGTACACTACATAGGTAGGAAGTGGCGGTTATAAGAAAGGAGCGATAGGTGGATTGCCCCCCTCCCTTGGAATTTTATTTTGTTTTTTTTTTAGCTAATTTAGGCCGGTTAAAACTTTTACCTCCATTCAAAAACCGAAATTACATCACTGATTTCGCCCACCCCTCTCCCTCGAACATTATGTATAACCACCACTGTAGGTAGGTATATAATATAATAGTATAAAATAATTGAATTTATATTAAATTAAAAATTATTTAATAATGAATATTTGTAGTAGTAGGTATCTGCATACTAAAAAACCAATACTTATACAAAATTATTGTATTATCGAATACAATATAAAAACGCGGCGGATATTCGTCGCCTCTCATTCAACTATATGGAAAATGCGGGGTTTGCGATTTTATTACTTTGACGTTCGGACGATTATTCGCAGTCCGGCAGCGTTTTTCCGCAGCGTCCAAATCGCGACGGATTTTTATCGCCGT
>JAIPRL010000900.1:0-43598 GCA_025469235.1 Pemphigus obesinymphae
ATTTATCATTGCTTTCAAATTCAATACATCCACCAAAAGTACCCTGCCCAGTAGCGAAGTGCATCCACTAATACTGACACCCGACGAGCGAAGTGCTTCCACAACCTACTGACCGGCTTTTTTTTTTTTCTTTATGTTATAATTCTTGACAAAGATGTTTTTTTTTTAAATAGATAGGTACATAATATTCAATTTCATTACGTACATTTTTATGAAAAAAAATTTTATCGTTTGTAGTCTATGTAATTAAAATTAAGCCGTATTACACAAATATTATTATTTTTCGGTTCTTTATAATTTTATGAGGCTTCCATATTCAATATTTTACTTTTAAAATAAAAACAGTAAGTACTATAAATTTGTATGTGGTATCCAGGAATGTAACTAGTGGGAGGAGGCAATTATCCCTTCCCCCCAATGTTGCTTCAGTCTATTTCAGCAATTTCAGCTTTGCAATCGGCCAAATTGTTAAAGGTGTAACCTCTTTTTTTTTTGCTCATCAAAAAGTTTGATCAGTTAGCCAAATTAAACCGTCTCCCCCCAAAAAAATATTACTTCCCTACGCCCCTGGTGGTATACCTACCTACTATGAATGGATTATATACAAATGTATCAAATTTTTTAAATTTATAATTTATTATATATATAAATTATTAATTTGTTATTAAGATTATATTTGAATTTTATGTTTTCCGTATTTAATTTTTTTACATTAGGTATCTACAGTAAGTTGAACTTAGAGAAGAAATCGTTTAATTTTCACGACAACGGCAAATTATTAAATTATTTACTTTAACATTGGCCAATACGAGACAAAAAATAAAATGTTTTAAAAGATGAATAATAATATAGACGGCGTGTCGTAGAGGCAAAATTAATACATGTCTCTGTTGGAGGACACATAATTACATACCTAAAAGTTTTAGTAATAATAATTTATTTATTATATTAGGTATATAATGGATATTAGATATCTGATATTATGATTTTTCAAACACTAAAATTTGCATTATAATATAATAATATTTAATAATATGCACATTTTAATGTTTGAAAAATCATATTGATTATACTAATGTTTGAATATTATGAATCTTCAATTAATATTGTCGTAAGTTTGACGTACCTACTTAAATCAATTTATGGACGTATGTAAAAAAAATTGGTACAATATGGTACTTATATTTAAATTTTTTGACTATAGACTAAAGTAAAATACGTTTCTATTTGTTTTATAAAACAATAAATCTAATGTAAATAAGAGGTTTTAAAAACATTATATTGAATATTCATAGAAATTTAGTGGGGGCATATAATATAAACATAATACAAGTATAATATAATAATAGTTATAGTTATTACTTTATTAGTTAGTCAAAATGTTGAAGGAAGATTAACCCAGTGCTTTGTATACATAAAAATATATATTAAAAACCAACGAAAATATGTATGATTGAAATATGATTGCGTGTATTGTAGTAAGCGATGATGTCACGTGTCATTTTCAAAGGGCACTACCGATCAACAGGGCGTTCCGAAGACATATTTTTTGTTTTGGGGGGGGGGGTAAATATACCATTTAGGTACCAATATTTTGTATCATAACAAAAATTGTTATGATTAACGTCCTGTTGATCAAAAAGTACAAAGTAATGAAAAGTTTTCACCAAAATTCATTATTTCAAAAATTTGAAGTTCGTAATACCAAAAAATTTTAGTGAATATAAATTAATGAACAAACAAGTCCATATAGAATTATCCAACTTTTATCAAAATTATATTATTAAGATGATTTTTAACAGAATATAAATTTATTTTCAGCTAAAGAAGTGCGGTGAAGATATATTTCAACTAATGCAATTTTGACATTTACTATATCCAATGAGTAATGATATGACTTCTTCTTATACAAATGTATCCACATTATATAAAATATTTTATACACTACCTATGAGTACCTAGTGCTACAGCTGAAAGAAGTTTAGCCGTTTAAAATTAATAATGTCATACTTCCGTTCGACAATAATAGAAAAAACATTTTCAAACATAGCTATACTCAGCATTGCTGAGCTATAACTATTGGTGCTAGAATTAATTTTTAAAAACTTATTAAAATATTTGCATAGATGAAAAAAATTATAATTATATTTGATTATTCAATTTTATATATATATTAAGCCCATTTTTTTAAACGAATTATAATTTCCAAATACCTATTAGGTAAAAAGTATGTTCAGTAATATTATTTATTTGTATTGTATTTTATACAATAGAATATCTTCCCTCCTCTCCTAATATAAAATATGTAAGTAAAAAAAGTTAATGAGCATAAAAAAAAGATAATTTCAAAAAAAATAGGCAAAAAAGTGGCCTATTGTAAAAATAATTGACCCACAGTTTTCCTTACACTAGATTTGCCATTGCTTACATTATTATAAACAAAATATTTAAACAAATATATTTAAGTGAAATTATAACAAATTCAATCAACAAAATAGTCCATAGTCGTAAAATACACTCACTATAATAATTGTGAAATAAAAAATGTTTTTGCAGTTCTTACCTATTTACATGTATTTATAATAGAATAACGATTAATGATAATACGATAACGATAATACACG
The DNA here is from genome assembly GCA_025469235.1 of Pemphigus obesinymphae. Taxonomy (NCBI): domain Eukaryota; kingdom Metazoa; phylum Arthropoda; class Insecta; order Hemiptera; family Aphididae; genus Pemphigus; species Pemphigus obesinymphae. The sequence continues at coordinate 2,625 of JAIPRL010000900.1, forward strand.
ATAAATGCATAAAAAAATTATCGAACATTTTGCATAAAAATCGGTAAACACTATTGTAGTAAAATTCTATGTTAGTGGTATGAAATTTTCACCACAAACGTATATACGTCAAATATTAATACAAACAATTTTAGAAAATTTTTACCCATTTATTTATAGCAATATCCAAAATTGAGACATTTAATTCATAAAAGGGCTTAATTTTAGTTTTTAAGACCTGAAAATTTAATACAGTGTTAAAAGTACGCCATTCTACATATATAGGTAGGTATACAATATTTTTTAATACCAATTTAAATTTTTATAAAAATTAATTATTTCATAAAAATGTACCTAGTGTTATTAATGCTATTTAAATTGTGCAAAAAAAAAAAAAAATTACAATTATTTACGCATTATACACTTAAAAGTGGGATGAGCGTGCTCAAAAAATTATGCTGTACCTATATCTATATATAAAATATATGAATCTCAATTCAGCCCCTGAAATATTCTGATTTTCGTACTTACTACACATTTAATCCATTTTTTGTATTTTTATTTTTTTTTCATTTTTCTTGTCAATATTATAATATGTAAACACGCGTAGGTAGAATTGGCTAATTTGATGAACATTAGGTACACTTGCTAATTATTTATAACTACACATTAAACATTTCGTATTACACTGCAGTGTGTCAAACTACAGTAGGTACACAATTTTAGGGCCTGGTTAAATTTTACGTTATTTAATAAATTGTTATTTTAAAATAAAATAATTATAAGTAGGTACCTACCTAATGAAATAGAAACGTAAATTGTATTTTTATTTAGTATAAGCTTTCTTTAACATTATTAATAATAGAAGTTCATAAAAATGTAACATAAGTACATTAAAAACATAAATTACACATAGGTACTATACTATAATATATACTATTATTGTCATATTAGTATACGCACATATTATGTATTATAAAGTAAAATAAGTAACTATATTAATATAATTAGATGAGGTTAGGTAGAAACAAAAATTGCATTTTTTTTTGTACACTCGTTCGCTGTAACATTACTCATTAGGTAGATACCTACCTACCTACTTAAATAACAAAAACAAAAAATTTAACAAACATAATAATACCTAATAAAATTAATTTCTGAATTATATTGATCAATATTTGGTTATAATTTTAGAGTTCCGGCGTAGATAAGTAGGTTACCTTACAAAAAAATTGTTGAAGAGGACGTTTTTAACCACCGTCAGAGGTCCCTCTCACTTTAATTCCCGTGCGTAAGCTACATAAATATTTTCTGACAGAAACTCATAGCTTTATTTATTGCCTACTACATACAGGCATAGGTACGCATAATATTATAATAGTTTACCAAGTTATCAGGTATAAGTTATATCAATGATTATACCTAGTTTTGAATAATCTAATCTAATATTAATACAATATTCGTCTACTTAGAATCAGATAGGTAGTATGAATCAAACGCAACATTTTCAAGAGAAGCCAGGGTTGGAAAACACCCAACTGGGTTGGGTTAAATTGGTTTTTTTTTTCCCCGTGAAACCCGAAAAAGCACAATATTACACTGGATTTTTTAAGAAAATTCTTTGGGTGAATACTAATAATGTATAAAATAATTATAAACTAATGTGATGGGTTTTAACGGGCTGTTTTTTTTTTTTTTTTTTTTTTTTTAATCCATTAATACGTCACTCGCTGTACCTACGGAATATAAATATATGTTATTTAATAATAATTGTGTTTTGTTCGTAATAGAGGAATGTGTCACGTTCACCGTCGTTATTTATGTGCACCGGATAATGAATAAATTTACGTATTCGAATTTAATATATTCCTTAAATATACAATAAATATGATTGACTACTACTGGTCCGTATGAAATATTAAACATTCGGTATAACACTATATATTATTATTTGATTGCCAAACGATTTGACGAATTGTTCAAAATGCGTCCATAATAACTATATTTAAAACGTACCTACTATACCCGATTGATGGGAAAACATCGAAAATATTTTCAATTTGTTATTCGTTAAGAACATAAAAAAATGATTTAGTCAGTTGGCGACGGAGATATACTCGGCTCGTCGGATAGAATATTGCTGGTGGTGGATTTTGTCAATTGGAAAACAATGATAAAGCATTATTCTCTTGTGCATACGATTCTGAACCTATCTTTAGCTTCGTAATTAATACGTAATTATTAATGAAAAAACATTTTTTTTTTTTTTTTTGGAGGGAATGGTTTGTAAATATTTTTTTAAATCATATAATGTATGCGTATAATAGTAAAGTTCATATTTTGTGAATATTTAAATGTCAAAACATATTATTATTAGTAATTATAGTTGTAATTATAAATTGTTGAAATAAGATAGAGTGAAAGATTTATCAAAATTCGATCAAATCAAATTTAATGTTTAATCATTACATTTAAATGTTGCTTACAAGGTTTAATAAATCTTTAAATGTTTGTCGGGGTAATTATGAGCGAGATCAATTGTCAAAAGTAATTTCGACTTTTGGCCCATCATTTATGGTTTTTGAACCTTTTGTGATGCAGTGATCATTATCATCTAAAGTGATAAACTCTATGACCCATTGAGTCAAAATTATAAAGACTTGAAGTTTAATGGTTTTTTTTTTTTTTTTTTTTTTACTGTATTTGGTTGGTTAAAAATATTTGATTTCGTTTATTGATTTGATTCTCCATATTTTATGATCTTTAATAAATGTCATCAGCCCTGCATAACTATCTATCTCTTTACCCTTTTTTGAGAAATATATAAATTTTCTTAATTTTAAAAAGGTTCCTTAATTATACCTTATACTATGTTACGTCACAGTTTTTTTTATTATGACTTAAAATATGTCCCACAATTTGCCCACAAATAACCATCATTTTATGACATTCATTATTGCTGTTCATTTTTTTAACTTGGACTATCCTTATTCGTCATTCTTCTGACATTCTTACCACATTAATTTTTAAATACTTCGACGGACCCTTTTCCACTCCATTAATAATACCCATAAACTTTAAAATTCAATCAAAACAAAAATGTATAAAACGATTAACAGCATCAAATGAAAATGAGCGAAAAATAATTTTAAAACTTTTTGTTTTTCCAATTGAAATATTATTTAATTCTAAGTTTTGGTATTTTTTCAAGAAAATGTCTATATAATTACATTTACAGTTCGTTTTTTCTTTCCCCAACAAGTGAATTATATAAACCATTTCTCTTTAAAACTAAAATTAGTTTTTTCGAGCATAATATCTCTGGTGGTAATAAGTGAAGGATATAAAAATGATAACACTATCAGCACAATACCAGCGTTCTTATAATATATTTTTATTTTGAAAAAAAGTTATTAATTTCGAAACTTTTTCATATAAATGAAAACAGTATTATGTATTATGTATTTGTGTTATTATAAACGTAACGCTGCTATGGAACAGATAACATTTATAACTATGAAATGCTGTGAAACTTTGGTGTCACACAAACAACTTTTAATACTTTTATATTTCTTTCCTTTATCATTAGGTTTTTAAAATAATTTTCGTAACTAACTGGGTACTTATTAAACAATCAAAATGGATGCGATCCCGTGATCACTATTGAACTTTTTTGTAATGATAATTGCATTTTAATTATGTTTTTTAAAAATATTTTTTAAAATCATATAAGCATTTATAATACATATCATACTCAAAATTTGTCTATAACTCACCACATCAATATGATTTATTAAACCATGGACCAATTAAAATATCACGGATAAAACTAGTCAAAATTTCTTTCCGTGAATTATGCCTAATTACACAAACATTCACAATTTACTATTTTTGTGTACAATTGTATTTATTTACACATCATCTGAGTTAGTTCTACAACCAGACGTAGAGGATTCAATTTAGTGAACGAGTAATTATAATTATAATTAATAAAAATAATTATAAAATCATATCAAATAGTGTGATTTTCAATTATAATTATTTTTTCAAAAAATTAAATAAGTTCATGCAACAAAATCACCCTATACTTTGTGTCAAATTGTTCTTATACAGTTATGTATATTAAAATATCAGTTTAAAGTTGCCTATCAATCTTTAGTTACCATAATAACTTATGTTATCAATGACAGTTACATACATATTTTTATTTACTATTTATTTATGTTGGCAGAATAATCTTTAGATTAGTAATCTTGAATCTATGAACTTATAATAGTAGGTATGCAACTTATCACTTGCTCAACTCGTACAATTGTAAAAACACGTTATTTTTTGTTGTTATGAAAACAATATTATGATAATGTTATTAGAAGTGCGATAACAAAAAGAACCAATTAATCATTTTAATTGTACGCATTATAGTTGATAACAGTGAATAAAGGTCACACAAACATAGCAAGTTTAGAGTTACTCTGGCACCGAAGTCATACATACAAATGGCATTCTTTAAGTAGGTTTTGTATATCTAAATTTGATTGAAATCACAATATAAACTAAATTAAAAAAATTAAACAATCAAATATTCTCGAGTCAAATACGGAAACGACCTGGCTTAATCCATCTTTTTTAAACTTCTTGTCATTTCGAAACTGGCGCTATTATTTTTTTCCTTTTATAGATCATATGTATTGTTAGGTACATTTTGTATAACTTATATTTTCTCGTTGACAGCCATTCTGAAGATAAATACATACCCGTCTCGTGTGAAACTTCGCAGTTTCATTGCTACTATAACTCACTGTGTACAATATCATAATGGTCTTTTGTAGGGTTATTTCTCTGGTTTTATGGTTTTATACCGTAAAATCGTTTGGGTTTAGTGGTATAAATTTCGGGATTACACAACGATCAAAAGTGCAATACCGCGTAATGCGTCTTGCAAATTTCATATTTTCAAACGTATTGAAACGTAATTTTTCATTTTTTTTTTTACGTTTTCTAACAATTTGATTTTCGTTCGACAGTGCCGATAACGTAAAATTATTATTATTATTATTATTATTATTATTTTATTAAACGGGGGAATCGGAAGAGGATATATGATATAAAAATGCCAGCGGGTTGGAACGGCCGTAGTGCATTTAATGAGCTCCTCGAGCCCGTGTATTCACGAACAATTAAATCATATACGATCCCGGAGACTGGCGTAGCGTGCACGGTTGATTTCACGAGTGTCGTAAATTTGAAAAAAAAAAAACCTCATAAAACCATTGACGATATTGTACAATGAACGCGACTATACAGTAAAATAATATATTAAAGTGGTAGCGTTGATGCAAAATAATAGCCGCGAGTCGAGTCGGTGCACAGGATTTATAATATGAATATGCTGTATACGGAACGACCTAATTAGAATCCTAGAAAATTGATTTCGGTAAAAATTATTCCAAATTTTAAAACTACGGGAGATAGATTAGACAGGGGGAAAAAACACACAGAATTAAATTAATTCGTTTTTATTTTATTTTATTTTATTACTATTGCGTAGGTATTATGATTATCACACTCTGTATTCCTATAAATATTAGTAAAATTATGAAAAAAAAAAAATGTTTTTAATTATTTAGGTAATACTTACAGAACTAGTTTAAATTAATATTTTCACGGTACTGTATTGAGACTAAACTGTAGAGAAAGGCCCGTAATCATTGACGTTTCGATAAAAAAAAAAAAAAAAAAAAAAAAGAAACCTTTATTAATTATAAAATGATAACAAGTTATGTGTATAATATTATTAGTATTTCTGGTCGTTCGCGGACAATAATATACTCGTGCATAAAAAATATCTCTCAATTAGTTTTGAAACAGTCCGTTGAAATAAAAATAAAATAGACGCATCAAAAATATAACGATGAACGTTCCTACGCAGTATTTCGGGGATTATTTAGCCGATGTCCAATTTTCTGCCAACGTTACTCCGAGGGATTTAAATTCATTTTTATAAAATGTATATCAACACAAAATATTGTGTATTACAGTTTTTATTTTTCTATTTTACATAATACACTATTTACTCGAAAATGTGTTAACATAATATTGGAAATTTTAATTCGAAAAACTTTTAGCATTAATTATAATCTTGTACATATTTCTATGTATTAATTATTAATTCTTATGTTTAAACGTACCGTTGAGATTTTATTTTTATATATTTTTTTTGTTAATTCATATATAAGCTTTTCGATTTCTATTCGTATACAATTATTAGTGTCTATTAGTAGGTCTCTAGATATCTTATTTAATTTTCAAATTCTAACGAAAACTATAGCTATGATCCATGATAGAATATACAATTATAAAATAATCATGAAATACGATGATGAAATTTCTATATCTGTTAAATATTTATCTATATAAATCTGTTAACTATGAACAACAAGTTTCACAGAAAACCCATAATAATTACACCAACAATTGCTTTTTTAAAAGTTATGTAACCATTAATATTTATTGATAAAATGTTTTTAAAAAAATAAGATTATATTTTTAAGATTAAAAATGGGCATGCGTACATCGATATTTGCAAATGTAAATTGTCTTTATCAAACTAATAGTGTTGTTGTAGAACCTACAATAAAATATTTAAATATTTAAAGTCATTCACTACTTCAATATTAGTTTAAACAAATGCAAAATTCTGTATTCAAAATAATCTATTATCACTTTATTTAGTAAGAATATCATATTTTGCACTGTCTTGAAATTGAAATAAGTAAACGTATTCTGTCTTAGAAATGTCAACTCTAAGTGTCTTCTCAACGGCTTTTGTTAAATATAAAATTGAATACTTTAAATTAGTTTTAGAAATGTTTTTAGAATTATAAAATAGTGATAATTAGATAATTATAGTGATATAAAATAGATATGTTGAAATATTGATGTAAATTACAAGAGTAATACTTAAGTATTATTGAATAGAGTAAAATAAAGTTTTAAACAAAATAAACGATTTTTCGAAATGTTTATAATTATTTTCAAATATAATAAGCTTGTCTTTGTTTTTAAAAATCCCCCTTTTTTAAAATATTTTTTTTTTATATAAATCCCTTGGAGCGACTATAGGGTGGAATTGTTGTATTAATACAGTGGGTGGTAAAGCCACGCACATAATTTTGCAGAAATTTTAATTAAAACCACCAAGTAATTAATTTCTATCTAAACGATGCCGTGGTTATTTTCATCCCTTATGAAAATTATTGTTTTTGTTGTTGTTGTTATTATTCATTTTTACGTTTATATTTTTATTCTTATTTTTGTGTTTATTATTATTATAATTATTATTTTTTTTTTTTTTGCAGAAAGCAACAGAACCATGGCCCCTTGGTCAAAATCCAGCGATTATACTGTTCATCTAGTGAAACAAGGCGATCATCTGTTGCTGCCCTGCGACGTGTACGGATTTCCACCACCAAAAATAACGTAATTACTTAGCTGATTAACAAATAATTAACATGATATTAGTCTGTAATAATATATCACGAGTTCAGAATCAATTTAAGTTCTATAAATCAACAATTTTTGATAAAATAATTGCTTTTTAATCCAAATATTGAATTTTTAATGGTTATACCTTTTTTAAAAATGGAATATGAATACATTTTCATCATTATTAAATGTTTTTTGTGTAACTGAAAGATCATTAGTAATAGTTTTCAGTACCTATAAAAAAACATTAAAAATGTCTATAATTTTAAAATATCAAATTTCAACCTGTTGGTTCTGAGCAAGCGATAAATAGTTTCATGCTTCTATTAAGTTGACGCATTTACAATTTTTATCAATTCTTCAAAATTCCACTGGATGCTAGGTTTTACTGACATTTTGCATGCTCCGAAAAAAAACTTCAATATCTCTAATTTTGGAAAAAGTACACTTTTATACCAAATTATTATTTTTTGTATAGATTATATTTTGAAATTACAATTAAATAATTTGGATTATTATAGAAGCAATTGAAGTAAATTTTCTATATGAATATTTAGGTTTCTATATTCTATAGATTTCAAATGTTGTCCTGAACAATTAAAAAAATATTGAGATACGGCTTTTCTAGTCTCAGCCAATGATTTGTTTTGAGATATCTGAAAAATTAAGAATAAAATGCAATCTTATGATGAATTATTCATATTATTATTTTTATTTTAGCACAAGTTTCGTATTCGTGCTTATATATTAGAATTTATATTTGTTGAGTTAAGTTAAACTGAAGTGACTATATTCCAGCGTTGACGTGTATATTAAACTTATTTATTCATTCTATGATGTAATTGTTTTTTTCGTTCATATTGATAAACTTGTTTTATTGTTATCTTTAACCAACTATACATTTCAAAACGCAAGATAGTTTACCTTCATTCGTGATATCCTCGTTGATTTTATACCAATGTTTCTCAACCAGTTATATTTGAAACTAAAAATATCGTATATTATTATTATCAGTAGCATAAGAAAGTAATGCCATTTTATACATATGTGTTTGGTTCTCTCTCGTCTACTAGTTTAGTCAGTTATACATAATAGTTGGTGGTTTATTTTAGATGATCCAGTAGGATAATTTACGCGGATATAATTATATTGTATTAGTATTGTTTTGCTCGCAGTAGCTCCGCAGTTCCAAGCTGTCATATTTCTATTATCATTTCAAAACGTGTAATAATTGTATAGCTAACAATTCCATTTTTTATATTATATCAAATAATACAATGCTTACACGGGATTATTATTCTGTTCACTCTAGTAGGTACAATGCTACATTTAAAACTGAAACGACGTAACGATTAACCATCGCCTCTAATTCAGGTATTTCTATTTTGAGTGAACGAGAACTTTATTAGTTTTCCAATGATGTATATAACCCTAAAATTGCATTTTTTTTTTCTACGAACAAAAACGTTTTGGATAGTAAGAGTCAATTAGGAATTCAGGATTAAAGTCCTTTTTTTACTAGAAAATTTGTTATGTATGGTATTTCTCAAAGGTAGTAATTTTTTATATTTTTCTAGTAGTTTCTTTATATAAAAACCACCTTTTATAATGGGAAATTTGTATGAACTTTGTTCATTTCGTTAAAATAACAAACAATGTTTAGTATTTATTATTTTATATTTTATTATTCCTCTATATTTTTGAAATATGGTTAGTCATAATATTAAAAAGCGGTATTCACAGTAATTTTTCAAGTCAAATACTACACTGAGTTGGGGTCAAAATTGTTTTATAGGATTTGTTACGACTCGAAGAGGAGGAAGGAAGTCTTTGCAATGATTTTAGTTTTTTTTATGATTAGATATTTTATGTAAAGATAAGGATAAAGACGGATTTTTAATTGTTTTTCATTATTATTTTAGGAGTAGAAAGACGTAGGGGTAAAACACATTAATAGGGATACTTGCAGGTTAGATATACAAGTTATTATAGGAGTACTTACTGACTACATTATATACTAAATAACAGTTATATAGTTATTCTATTATTATTTAAATGATAAAATAATATTTTAATAACAATTAATAGTAATTAAAATAAATACCATTTTAAAAAGAACACAAAATATAGAATAATAATTTTAAATATAAACATACAAAAAGTCAGCACAGAAATATATCAAAACCACTTTTTTGGGCATTGTGAAGAATTTTTTTTATGTTTTATTAATAATGCAGTTTTTCATTTAGTATCAGACATCAGCACCTTTATCCAAAAACTGTGAGAAATTTGGAATAACCTATAGTTTAAGTAATATTATAAAGCTGTTAAAGTATATTATTAGTACCTAATTAAAATTTTATATAAATAGGTACTTACAACCATTCTAAATTAATTTAAAATTCGATTTGAAATGAAATTCTATTAGGAACCCAGAACCTAAACCGATCATATTGGTGCCAAATAATCTCTTGGATAGTTTGTGAATAAATAGTTATAACACGGTAGATTTAGTGAAACTATAAATTTCCGATTAGAAAATTATGCACTCACAATAATTCAAACAAATTTTTCATTTTCTATCAATAATTATCAATAAATAAGAGGCCACATTAAATTTTAATACATTATTTGATTCTAAACCTAATCTAACCTAAATCTTTAATTTAAACTCATGGTCATATTATCCTGAATAGTCAAAACTATTTTTTTATTTATTTGAAAACCTGATGACCAATTAATACTTAAATTTAAAATGATGACCATATTATTTTTAAATAACTTTAGGCAGTGTTAGAAGAAATAACTAGTTCAAAATTCAATTTCTGACCATTTACTTTTTATCCATGATTTGAGCCCTACGAGTAATATTATTCAATTTTATATTAAAATTTAAGTTACTCTTTATTATTATGGTATAAATATTGTGTTGATTCTATTATTAAGATTTAATATACATATTTTCATTATTTAGTCACTTAAACATGATATTTATTTTGATCCTATAAGCTTGCATGCTACTATATGCTTCAAATATATAACTTTACAGAACTACACGAGATTAGTAAACTTAGGGAGTTCATTAAAAAGTTTACGTTTGCTTCTTATGGAGTCATTCGGTAGGATCTTTTATTTATTTAGTTTATTATAGTTTGAATCTAACTTCTCAAACATTTTTTTCTATTAAGCACCCCCCATTAATGTAAACGGGCCATATTCTATTCTTCCGGTAGATATCCCATTAAATGTATATCTAAAATAAAGATTGTTTGATGAGAAATTACTAAAATCTCGGTAAAATTGATGAATAATACGGAAACCGTGTTAATTATAATGACATAAAATATAAATCAATTAAATCGACCTTAAATATACTTCCGTGGAATTAATTTAACACTCCTAATTTATGTACTCTTTGAAAAAATACGATGAACTAAAAAAATATCGCAACATTGGGGTTATCCATTTATAATGTAAATCGGAACAATTGTAATTTATATATTTTTTTAAACTTAAATCGATCTTGCATATAGATGTTCAATCCTACACATACCGAAGGATGCGACAACCGCGTTTTACGCTGTACTGATAACAATGGTTTTGTGTACAAGTTATGTAGATTACTATTTGGAAATATGCATTACGCAGAAATAGGAAACAATTGGGGTTGTCAACGACATAATGGTCGGAAATAATTTAGACAGGTGAGACGGAGTGGTTATAGTATAGAAAACTTTTCTGCCAGATCCATATTAAAAGTATCTAATAATGAAACTCGTTCGGTAATAATCATTCAATCCAAAAGTTTCGACTAAAACTTATACAGTATATCCTTTTATACCGATGACTGTCAGCTGAAATCTATAGTTTGATCTCGAAAAAATATCGTAATAAGAATATCGTGATGAATATGTATTATGTATATATACGAATATTATATAGCATAAATAAGTTTAATATCGTCCACAAACAAAACTATAAGGTTAGGTAAAATTTTTATTCAAAATGACAAAACATTTTTTTTAATAACTAAAAAATGATGGTATTCTTATTAGGTGTTATAGTTAGAACCAACATTTTTATAATTTGAAAACCCTAAAAAAATGGCTTTAAAAAATTCCATTTAACCTAAAAACCAAATTATAAATTTGAATTTATAAAAGAGCATTGTTACATTCCTATAAAATGGATGTTTTCGTTAGAAAAGCATAATTTCAGATATCCTTGAACTCAGTATAATATAGTCTCATTAACTTTTAAGGTTTAAAAACTGTTCATATAAATTCCGAGTTCCCATATAAATTATAATATCATTTGGGTTTTCCAAACATAATCCAACTATTCAAAAAGAAAAATTATAATGAAACGAATAATGAAAACCATATGAGTAATTTAGGTGTATAAATGTAAATATATTTGCTTATTTTAGAATATCTTGAAAATACAATTCAGCAATAAATCTTCAAAATATATACAGTAGTTAAAAATATTATAGAATTTAGGCAAAATCACGACAAATCAAAATAGACACTTCTGGATAGACTCAAATCCATCCAAATGTGTTCGCCCATAAATATAAAAATCGTATGCACTGAGCTACATTAACAATACGTCAGATTTAATTATTTAGGGGCTGGTATTAAGAACCATTTTTATTTTTATTTTTTTTTTTTTAATAAGGATCCATTTAGATTAAACGTTATTTCTTATATTATTATATTTTCTATGTATATATTAACATGCCTTTGAATTCGGTTGTCAGTAGAACGACTGTTGCTATATGTTATCGAGTAGGTACCTACCTTAATAATATTATGGTTTCGTTTAATTTATAAAAAAAAAATTTCGTTACAAACACGCCGGGCCTTTATTTAATAAGTAGAGGGGTAATTAAGAGATAAAAAAAACCATAAAATATCTGATGATTGTTTAAAATATATTTCCAATATCACTTAATATCGACAGTGAAAAAGTGTTGTGCCACAGAAAAAAACAATACGTTATCCGTCAACCTAAATATTTTTCCCCGCCCCACTCGGAATCTACACAAATATTTTGTAATACACATTTGGTTTTTATTATCAATCGACAACACACAAAATATGTCCATGTGATTTATCGTACGCGTATATAAGTACATAATAATATATATATATATATATACATGTCTGTGTTATACATTACAGTAGTGCTATAGAGTTTTCATTCCAAACGTTTAATAGAATAATATTTCAAACAAATCGTTTACCATAAATACGGTATACGGTAGGTACCTATATATAATATATATAAATATTATGTATATAAACGTGGTTTTTTTTTTTTTTTTTATTCGTAAAAAACCTACAACATCAAATCGAGCAAGTTCGGAAAAAAACAATATTGGTGGTCGTGCAAAAAAAAAAAAAAAAAAACACAGGATACGTTTTAATCTATTACGATTCATTGATATAATTATATAGGTTAGGTACACGATGACCAGTCGTAAGGTAAACGTAGGAATTTTTGCATATTTATCATAAATTACCGGTCGTACTACGTGGTTGCGTACACTTTACAGAGTGTTGCCAATTAAACGTGAAGAGCGTCTCAAATAGGTATTCGAACAAACACGATTAACGTTTGACGTCAGTACAAACACAAAATATTAAGTGTCGCTGGGAAATATATTATAGGTATTTTTTGGGGGGGGGGGGGTGGTGGAGAGGGTATTAATGACGTTACACGTAACGTGGTAAACGTTTGGACTAGGTTGCCCCCATTTCTGATTGAAAAGTGCTCGACGTAGTGATGTATCGAATGAAAAGTGTTCTTAAAAAGACTTTGCACCGATTTAAGTAGTACAAAATTGGGGGGGGGGGAAACGGAATCCAAAAATAAGCATCACTCCTAATGTACTCGGAGAGACTATATATAATATAAAAAATAATTGTAATATTATTAGGATATATTTACAAAAAAAAAAAAAAATATTCAAATATACAACATTAATGTGCATGTCTACTTAAAAAACTTGTTAATTATAATTTTAGTATACCCCTTGTATATATTGATGACATTTTGGAGGGAACATCGTTTTAGAAATTTTTTTGATTTTTATTATTACAAACTTAGTTATTAAAGTTTAAAAAGTAAAATAGTAACATTTTAAAACTACAATAACTTGTTATTTTAATTATTAAATCAAATAACCACAAATATTTTCACTCCAAAAGTATGCCCGCTATCGATTTGGTAATAGATGTTTTTACTTTAAAATCAATTTATAGACCCATTTTAACATTTTTACAAACGTATTTTTTTTAAAAAAAATATCATGATTACAAGGCAATAAAAAGTGGAACTGACATGAGACCAATTTTTTATTTCAATTCAAATATAATTACATTTTTAGATTTTTATGTTTCTTAAAATGTAGTAAACATAAAACATTTAGAAAAACAAGTGTGTTACGTAGGTATACTCTTATAGTTATTCTATAATGTACCTACACTTTTATACATACGCAATTCGACAAACCCTAGACTTAAAACAAAAAGGTGCTAACTCCATCTCTTTTTGAAATTTCAATTTTTTTATCCCATTATGTTAAATTATTAATGATCTAATGTTAAACTCTATTTTAAGATTTATTTTTTCAACTATAATAGATTAAATCGATTTAAATTATGTAAGTGTTATTTTGTCGTCATCTAAATAGGACATAGGATATTGTGGTTCCAAAATAAAATACGAGTACCGAAAGGTGCTATCAACTTAACGAAATATAAGACTCAAAAAGTTTTATCTCAAAATCATTCAATAAACCCAACAATAATAATGATAGGATAATAAAATTGTCGTATATTTTAGTAATAGCTATAAACAAATATACTGGCTTTTAATTGACCTATTTGGGTGCAGTACTTTGTTTAATTCCAGCTTTAATATAAAAAAAGTACATCAGCCGCTGCTGTCTCTCACAAACTTACGTTTTAGACTAATTATTAATTAAAATTAATGTTTAAATAATGATATTTTACATTTTATTTTTTGACCCGTCGAAATCTATATTAAGTAATTCATTAAAATATATTTTTTCAAATATTTCTCGATAAATAATGCCTATTTTTAATTTTAATATGACCCTACGCAAGTGATTTTTGATAGGTATCATAAGACACGCTCACTAAAATTAGAAGAAATTTTGGTTAGGGTAAATTTAGAGCCAAATCACCTATTATCAAAATTAAATAGAATACTATTTTCGAGGGCACATATAAGCTTTTTTTCAAAAAGTTAATTTCAAAAAGAATAGCTACTTCTTTAATATGCCAAAAAAAGTTGTTCACTTGTAAAAAATATATTGCACGTGGTATTTTAAATTATTAACCGAATTCCAAGTTGTACTCGAAAATATTATTTTCTTTAATAATATACGAGTTATGGCTCTAAAACCAATCCGGAATCATTTATTTACAATCTAGGTAGACATATTTTTTTTATACAAATATCATAATTACACAACAATAAAATAACGGTATTTTTGGCACAGAACTATTTTTAAATAACATTAAAAATATATTTAAATGTTTTTAAATTACGGGATTTTCGTTTTTCACGAATTTCATGAAAATTACCTACACCGAACCCCTTAAAAGTCTAGTGCATAGCGTCTTTTTAAATTAATTATCAGTTATATAATATTCAAAAATTTGCTTATCTTAATTGGAACCACAAAGTTTAACATCAAAGACCAAAAGAAGCTATCGACCGAATTTTTTATTTCTTATCGTACACAATTGTATTATTTTTATTTTTAATACATTAAATGCAATACAAGAAACTCATATTGAAATATTTTAAACAACACAAATTCGTTAATATTGTTTTCAGCTATACGCACAAACTCAATATCCTCGGTACCATTGTATATTGACTTTAAAGTATGTATCTATTCGATGAATTAGTCGGTAGAACGCACAAAAGTATAAAAAGAAAAGAAATAATGATATAAAAGTTTTAGCGATTTTGTCTGGGATACCTGGTATATATGGATATATTGTTTATAAAAATAATCAAACTCGATAATTTAACTTCTTTTTTCTGACAAAGTAACTTATAGCTTTAACTTTACTTTTTAAACTTATTCTATATGCATTTGAATATACCAATATTGAAATAACCAACAACGTAGATGTAAATATGATATTATATATAACAACAAAACCGATGGATCTGTCAAACAATTTTTAAAAATATTCTTCTTGAAGGTTTTTAGTTGCATAAATTAAAACGTGTCAAATATTAAATTAGTCCATAAATAATAAATAGATTTAATTTGTTTGAAATTGCATCAAGATTTTTCGTAGCCAGTTATATTGTTCACTATACTGCGTACAGAGAAAGTTATTTTCAAACAAATATAAGTAAGACCGTTAGGTTAGGTTAGGTTAGGTTGGGGTAGGTTACAAACAGTGGCCGCTTTAAAAATTAATTTAATTATTTCAGATTCAAGGGTAGCAAAGCCAGTATTGCGTTTATAAAAATGTGTTTTTTTAATGTATGTATACATTTTTTCGAGTAAAATTAATAAAGAAAGAATTTTTTGGTATAGGTTTTTAATATAAAATGTATTATAGTTGGTACTTTATAAAGTAATATTTTTGATTTTCTATGAAGTTTTCAAAACTTTACATAAATTACCTTTTGTAATGGAAATATTTTATATAATGTAAAGGAAATAACAATATATCAAATAAACTAGTAATGGTTACCAAGTAGGTATATAGGTGATTATTTTTATTATTTATATAACTACAATAATAGATTTTACATTGAAACATAAAAATTCCGAAAACTTGAAATTTACATCAAATATTTATTTTAGAAATAGGTTTTATACAGTTTTTAAATTTTCAACTATAATATTTATGTGGGTGTATATCACACCGAGTCCTGCTAATAATCGTTTTATCGAATGACGTGATTTATCGTTGCTTTCAAATTCCATACAATTACCACAAGTATCCAGTCCCGCGACGAGCAGAGTACTACCACATACTGATTGACTTGAAAAAAATAAAATAAAAAATCAATTAAAATCACAGACGAATTGAATCTACACAGTACACGGTGATCACAAATCGAGGGTCTAGGTCTTAAAGAAACGTTTCATCAACCAAAAGGAAATTTTCAGGAGACCCAAATAAATTTTTTTTTAATGTTTATAATAATTTAAAAAGAATAATTCATTATATTTATTTTTAAATATTCGTGATAAATCATAAATATATAGCTTGTATATGTCCACATTTTCACTAAAAGCAATTGATTTTTCATTACAATTTCTATTATAGTTTAAAAAAAAAAAATTAAATTTCGGTCGATACGTTCTTTTAGTCCGAAACCCTCGAAATTAACTCGGCGAGAGAACCGTTTATAAACTGCACATTAGATTCCGTCATTTTGTCACAACCACCGTTGACCTCGTTTACTATTTATCATTTATTTTACTTCAAGACGTATTCGACTTTGGGGTTTGCGATCCCGAACTGGAATTAACTGATTCGTTGCCTCCATCGTCGATAAATGTAATTGGTCAAAGAGATTCTCGGGGTCGACCTACAAACAGTTTACCAATTTATGTCATAACACTCCAGTGCACATTATCATTCTTCCGGATGACACCTCACTGGGTGTGGTATATATACTTAGTCGAATCTAATTATTTAGTGCGCACCTACATTTATTTTCCATAAACATAACCACAAAAATAACGAATTTTGAGTCCAAACGCGGATCTTGAAATTTATAATAATGACCGTTTAATGGATTATATAGAAGTGTAATAATAGGTGCTATGAATCAAACGAGAATTCAGCAACTAAAATTAAATTTAAATCCATTACATAAAACAAAATGTGATACCGTGTGTATCGCATACAATAAATGTGTTATTGTTAAAATGTTTTAAGTATAATATATAATAAAATAATACACGCGACAGAATGGACAACGACTAATGGAACTTTTTTTTTAATCGTATAGCAAATTTCAAATAACAAATAAATCAGTATTAAAAAAGTGTAACATTTTCCAAAATTTCTTATCAATATTATATTTCAATGGGATAATTATTTTATTAACGTTTAGACTTTTAAAAAAAATATTCTGAACAATAATTAAAAAAACTAGTGACAGAAATTTTTTATACTAAGCCCATGGTATGAAATTACAGCAGTAATTATCTAGCTAGAATCTTGATGGTATAATACTATCAAAATACAAAGTCATCTGTAAATTTCTGAAATTGAATATAGAATGTTATCATAATTATATGGTATTTTATACATTCAATTTATGTAGGTATAAACCTTGTTTCATATTTTCAAATATTTAATTTAATAAAATTATTTATTATGTTATAATTTTATATTCAAAATCACTGGAAAATTAACGAAGATTTACTAGAATTGGTTAAATTAAATAAACTATATATCTTAGTTAATCATTAAAAAACTTTTACTAATTAGTAATTATATTAGATATATTATAGCATTATATTAAAATTAAAATTAAAAAGACATAAAAATTAAATTTAAAAAAGATGATTTTATAGTGACAATTTAAATGTATAAAATAAACTATTTAATAAACATTTTGTATTTATATTTGAATACTATGATCAAATTGTTTACTGAAGTTATTGTAAAATTGTTGCATCATTTAATTCTTTAAAAAAAATGAATTTAGTAGGTATTTGGTTTGGATCTTTAATCAATATTAATTATACAGAAACTTATTTAATTTACATAATTTTATAAAAATTAAAATTTTTAAGTTATAATAAAATGCAAATTAGATTTAAGGAAAATATGCACATTATTATTTATTATATAGTCTTAACATCTTTGTAAAATAATTAACATTTGCATTGTAGTTAATATTTACTTTTTAATATTGTAGGAATTTAATACCTGTCTTCTAATATCTGTAACACGCGCTTTACTCTTTGACTCATATATTATTTTAGTCTAAGTTGATTTCATATTATATTAAATTTATATTTTTGATAGTACATTTTTTTAACACATATTAGTTCTATAAACTATTTTAATAAGTTTTCTATTTTTTTTACATTATCATAAAATTTATTGAGTTTTAAAAAATTTGGAGGTTCTCAAAATAGTAAGTGCTACTCTCTATAGAATGCATTACTAAAAAAAGATAAATAATGAAAAAAATATCCGAATGAAGACAACATTTAGTTGATTGCGTTTTTAACCATAGTTTGGTAACCCCTTACTATATTACAATACCAAAAATTAAAATAGGTATCTATAAATTCTTTGTTTAGACACTACACTCTTTTTTTATCATTTTTATCATAATAAAACACAAAATGTGTACATATTTCTAGTTAATTTTGTAATTTTCTTTGAAGATCTCTCAGTGTCGTCTGCAGGATAAAGTATTAAATGTGTTTGAAATAATTGTTATTAAAATAATATTAATATTATATACAAGATTATTTTAGCTTTAATTTTTTTTATCGTACATCAAAGCGCGCTGATTTTCATATATCGAAATGCGTAATATCAATATGTATTATTTTCATATTGTGTCTCGGTCCATATAACTCTATAATGTACAAAGTAGTATTATTTATCGGCACCTGTATTTCATATCGTATGCGTAAATAAATACTAACCGTTAACGTAAGTTTACTTCTACGATTAAAAAAATTCGGAAAACAAGGGGAGTGTTAACACTTTGCTTGTACAAACGATGAATATATTTAACATAAAATAGCAATGATATTTCATTGAATTCTATGTAAACGATTTTGAGTAATGGTCGGTGTAACATAAAAGTTATACCTACGTTTATTATGACTTATAACTATTACTGTAAAAAAAAAAAAACAATTATGATGTCTCCACATATATTGTTTTAGTATTATGTAGAGAACATGATAAATTGTAGGTATTTGTTATTTTCCCCTTTACGAAATTCAGTTTTACATTATACTTAATCGAACAGACTACTGATACAGTCAAAAACATTCCTCCTGGAAAGTACTTTATGGACGAGATTTTTTTCATCTGTAAATAGACTTTTTATTTCAAAATTCCCACCTGATTACTTTCACCAGAGAAATGAAAAACGAACATGCATATAAAACCAATACACACCAAAATATAAAACTTATTATAATATTGCAACGAAAGATAATAATAAAATCTAAAAATGATCATTTATTTTGAAAGCCTTCATTATATTTATATATAGTACTAAAATTATCTAGAAAATGTAAATTCTATAACTATTTTACCTAATAAACAAGAGTCTATACTTTTAAACCCTAATAATATCTGAATCTTTTTTTGTGTAAATAGCTCGTTTCTATTTACCGTTCTAAGGTATGTCACGACAACTCCAAATATCACAGTTTCACTATAATAGGTAAACTGGAGAAACTGACTTATATTTTGTTATAATTTCATATTGTATTCCACGACGACGACAACGGTGGCTAAACAAACGTTTTCTGATCGAAGCGATTTAAATCCCGCGACAATATTTGTCGAGTACCTGTTTACAATATACATGCGATCAGAGCACACAAGGCATGTCTAGTGATTATATAATAATACATCAATAATGTTAAGGAACACGTTTTCCATAAGGAACGATACCTTCAATCAATTTCTTTCTGGGTGGGCATGAAGAAAAAAACGAATTTTTATTTATTTTTTTAAATAATAGTACAAATTGCATTTTTTTCTCAAAATTGTCTTTTTAACACCTCAAAAACAAAAATCTTCATTCTGTTTTAATTTATTACCTGTTTCCTTTTCCGGGTCCAAAGGAAGGTTTGGGTACATATATGTAAAGCAATAATTTGATTTAGCCAAATTTTCTGTTTCCATCTAACCAACTGATAAAATTGGTCATTTACGTTCAGAATCCTTATCGTAATTTCGTAATTTCTGTAGTAAAGGTTATTGATAATATTTATATCATTGAGATAAAACAATAAATGTTATAAATAAATAATTAAATAAATTTAATTGCTGTGATAATATACTGTTAATGTAACAAACGGTAAATTTCACAACTGCGGTAACAAATCCAATTCATTATTTTATCCAGTATTTTTTTTCAACGTAAAACCTTAAAAATTCAATATATTTTATAATAATATTATGAGGTTTTACTTTATTTTTTTGACCTGTAAATGTTCTTATTCAGAATTTCTGGTAGATAATTTGAGATAATTTTAATCTGATATTTTTTTAACTGATAAAAATGTATTTTTTTCCATAATAATTTTGGCTTGTTACAATATAATTATAATATAATTAATCAATAATTGAAGAATTATTGTTCAATTATGCAATGGTACAAATATGCTTCATTCATAAACTAATATGACTAAATTTTTGTCCTGTATATTTAATTTAAATTCTAACCTAACACACTTATATTTTCCGCCTTCATTTTTTCATAAATACAATTTTAAATTCGTCAAAGTAAAATAATATAATAGTCCTATTAAAAAAAAAAAAAACAATTATATTGAAAACTACAAAAGAAATTCGAGTAAGTACCTATATACAGGGTGTAATACACAGGGTGTACAAATTTAAAGAATAGTAGTATAAAGTAAAAAAAAAAAAAACAATTATTATGTGACTCAGATTACTTAAAAGCATTCATTTAGAATGAATAAAATTAAAACATTTTAGACATAGGTATTACTACTAGTATTTTTTATGTATTACTATGTACTATTAAATTTATGAAAGTTGGTAATCTAATAAAAATATCAATATTTAATACTGAATTAACATATTTTAATGTTGAAGTTATTAGAATTAAAATTTTTCAGCACAAATAGATATCCTGATAAATATTTACTATACATTATTTATGTAATTCTATAATTTTTAATTACATATAATATATTTATAATTATATAACTTGTAAGATACATTCTGAATTATGTTTTTAAACCATTTCTATCCAAATTATTTTTATCGTTATTTTTCTTTCTTTTTTTGTTCCTTTTTGTTATTTATGTAAATAATTTTAATGTACCTAACGCGATAAATTGTAATTAATTACCTACTCGTAGCAGTTTTTATTTTTAATTATTTTTTCAAATAAAATGTAAACCTAAAAATTATATTTTGTTTTGTATTTATCTTTGTAGTGTTACAGATGAGTGATTTATATAATCGTATAAAACGGTATGTACAATGTTACATTTTATAGGTATACATTACACTTTAAGTGTACCTATAATGTTACAAATTATAATTAATGTATTTAGGTAAGTGAGTTTTTGTTTTTTTTTTTTATGTATTGGTACATTTATGTGTATTACACCTATAACACTATAATATGTATATATTATATCAAAACTATGTAATACTACTATTTGGCAATAGCTAAATATTACACTCTGATGGGACACATATCGTATTTATTTCAGTAAACTAAAAATCAAAACTACAATATTTTATTTTTACAATTTGAGTACTTGTGAATTTTCTAGTAATAAAATGAAGACTCAATTCCAAAATAAAAAAAAAAAATTTTTTTGTAGAATCGACTCTTCATTTTAATACAATTTATTACAATTTTACTACAATAATATTGTTATAATAATAAATAATATTAATTATAGATGACTAATGTATTATTATGGTACCAATATAATTATATATGTAGAAAACGTTATTGTTAACACACAGCATCACTACCAATGCATTTTAAATATATAATATTAAATAACATGGATAGAACCTAACCTAGGTATTATTAAAAAATTCAAAACATTGCACTTTAAGAGCTGTAATATAAAATGTAAGTAAAGTGAAATAAATTGACAATTTAATTTTTCATTGTCAATACTAAATAAATCACTCGAAACTCGCTGAAAATTGTTATTTTTCACATAATTTTGGATTGTTATTTGTTGAATAATAATTTTAGGCGACAATAACGTAACATTATTATGATAATATGATATTCGCAGTTAAAATGATAAAATTGTTTTCATGAACCAGACAGCATTTCGTGAAAAAATATATTTATCGATATTGAATGCATCCGGCAATTATTATTTATGGATAAACCAAAAAAAGTATTCACATTTTCACAAACTTTCAAAATAATCGACTCAACGGAAATACAAGCTTTTAATACAAAATTTATTTTAAAAATCAGATCTACAAAATGGCTATGTTGATTTTATTTTATTTTTTTATTTTAAATCAAATTTTCCATTTTTTATTTCGAATTCCTAAACATCAAAATAAGATCTTATATATAATATGGCAATCCAATTTTAGCGTGCCGTACAAATGTAAAATGAGTATCATAAAATTCAAAACCAGATAGGTAACACGGTATAGAATAATATTGTATTTTCGAATATAATTGAAATTCTGTTTTTAAATAAAAAATGTTTCGTTTTTTTTTTTTTTACTCTTAGGCACAATTAATATATGCCGGTATCCTCAACCGCGTTTAAAACAAATTAACCCGTCTCCCCAAAACACATTTGTTTGACTCCAACCGTGGTCTATGTAGTTAATGAATTAAACGTGCGTGCAGATAATATTATTAGTTTGCACGCATCGTGGAACAATCATTAATCATAAAATTGCCAAATTACGTCAAAACGTACACATACTATGTTATGAATATGACCAATATTCAAATTCGGTGATCTCGTACGTACACGTATTCAACCAGTACCATAGAGCAATATTTAATATAGTTTATTATCATTAAACTACGCTATCTATAATATACCACTCTAAGCTAATCTGTGTTTTCGACCACCCCGCGCCATATTAAACGTCGATCAAAATTGTCGAATAATCACCGCAGGACATTCACAGATAGTTACGGTTATCAGAAATCCTCCCGCATTCTCTCAATGGTCTACTCGATTATTTCTTGTTTGGCTATATAAATGTGAAATAAAAAAAAATATATTCTATATTGTTGATTTTTTTTTTTTTTTTTTGGACATTTTAACTAAAAAACTCAATTTAACAATTTAAACATTGGCAAATACACTCCATTATGAGTCGTTCTGTAATTGCGTAATTGTTTCAAATTATTTTGTTATTAATGAGTTATGTATGTATTTAAAAAAAAAAATAGATTTTTGTCTGAAAGTAGATATTTTGAAAAATATTCCATGAATGTTTCAAATCGATCCGACAAATATTTACAGACATACGGTGGTCAGTTGTGTAAACACCACTATTAGTTTAAACTTTAAGCTTTTGACTTTCAACATTAAACGTGTTTTTCAGCATTCCTATTAATTTTGTTCGGATATATTTCTATTGAAAATTATAATTTATTAAATATGCCACTTGTCCATACAAATTTCATAAAATATCCGTTTTCCTAATTTATTTTTGTCCAGAATAATAAAACAGTAATCCGGGAGTGGGGAAAAATATACACTTACACAAATACTCGGTATTCGTGTTATTTTAAGAAAAGAATATAATTTGATTTTAAAATTAATTTATTAAATTAAAATTTTGGTACTTTTATATATTTTGAATTTTTAACGCTTGTGAATTTTTATAAAAACTCGCATGTAAACATTTTAAATATTTTAGAACGAATTACCATACTTCGCTGTGGATAACTAAACTAGATTAATGTGTCATGTTTTTCCATTGTATACTCCGATATAGAAATAACAAAAGAAAAAATACTTTTTTTGAAAAGTAAATTAACGTTTTAGCAGAACTTTTATACCAGACTGTAAACTTCTCAAAACAAATTATAACCATACGATATTATAATGTACGTTATAAACATTATTTTTGAAATAAATTTTATTGAAAATTATGCGTTTAAACGCGTTTATTGTCCCGAGTAAAAATATTGCCCCAAAACTTGGACAAAACACAGTCTTACCGCAGAATATAGATAAATAATAGTCAGAAGAAGGGACGCTCCGACGTAATATTAAAAAGACATTCGACCATTTTATCGATCATAATACGTACGTAATGTATATTAGGTATACTATATTATATATTCATATACCGGTGGTAACCGGCCGACACGGTTTTCGGTCCGTCTCCCGTGCTATTAATTATAATATTATTTCGCTTTTAGTCTTGGCCTTGGTCTTGGTCATGTTAACTCAATCTTGGTCTTGATCTTGGCCTTGGCCTTGGTCTTGGTCTTGTTGAATGAATCTTGGTCTTGGTAATTCAGTCTTGGCCTTGGTCTTGGTCTTGCAAAATTCTTGCAGCCTTGATTTTTTTTTTTTTTTACCAAAGTTATAAATAAGAATAAATAATTTATTTATACGTACACAAGCGGGGATACAGGGAGCAATGGGGTTAATTCGCCCCTCCGTTCACAAAAAATAATTAGGTAAGTACCTGTGTAGTTGACCGTTTTCGATAACACCGAACTTTCAAGAAATAGTAGAATATCTGTTTACCCATATATTCGATGAACGATAATCATTTCCAAAAATAGGATACTGATGATTGCATTACGAGAAATCTGTAGATTTGGTGTGGAATTATAAATAATTTATACCAAAAAAAAAAAAAAAAAAAAAATGTAATAAATAAGGTATTTAATTCATTAATTTTTATTTTATTTATAAATTGCAAGACTTGCAAGGGTCTTGCAGTCAATAGGCTTGGTCTCGGTATTGGTCTTGCTAGCTCTAGTACGGTATTGGTCTTGGTCTTGGTCTTGCATTTTTGCAAGACTGCAAGACCAAGACCCAATTTGCCCATCACTAGACTAGCATCTACAACATCTTTACACCCGTCCCAACGAACTTTTCGTGTTTATAAATGTTATTGTACTGCCGATAATGTGTTTCGGTTTTATACCGTTGCCCATAAAATATTTCTCTACACGTCATTATTTCGTACGGGTAACGTTTTTTTTTCCCATATTTACCCACGTCATTACCGAAGGGAGTTTTCTGTTTGTTCATTATGTAAACACGTGCAGAATACTGGAAATTTAATCCACTCGTATAATGATCGTTGTGTGCTGCAGTTTAATTAGTTCACACGTAACCCTCCCCCCTCCCCTCCAACCATTCGTTTAGGAGCTGGTCACGTACGACGCAGCTGCCCGGGTCGTCGACAGCGTTGAAAATTAAGGAGGGTAAAAAAATTCTCCCGAACTCGCAATAAAAACGTTCCCGTACAGAATCACACGTACCTAACCTAACATCGCGTTGTGTACTTTATTTGGGGACATATTTTTTTTTCAGCTTCACAGACAATGATGTTTCCTAAAACGCATACCGGTCGTACAGGTCTTTAATTAAACGCGATGAAAATGTACGTATTTGTGCACTTACAGAGTTGAATTCGCGTACTAAAATCAATATATATTATATTATATTTTATTAAACACTATATAATAGATTTCCGACAAAGTCACACTATCATCCAATCACGGTCTATCCGGATTGCAAATATATACCGGATTGTGGTTATAATCTGAAAATCTGGATTGCAAATATAATCCGGATTGTGGGAATTATCCGTTAATATGGATTGTAAATTTAATCAAGATTTCGGGTCCAATCCGTCAATATAATAGTCGACGAATAGGAAAGTTTAATACGGTTAAAATGGTCAACGTGTTCCTATTTCGATCGTGGTTGTTTTTATCATTTGCTTGTTTTTCGCGTATTTCATAAAAGTTGTAAGACATTTTCCAGTAATATCTCGAATCAGTGATAACGATAATCGTGTAATCCGGATTCGCCGTGTAACTCTTTAAAAATTAGTTAAAAATTAGTCAATAGTATATCGAACCAACGAGATATAAATTATTTATTTAAGAGAATACCCGAAATATTACTGTTCATAGTCTAAACCAACTATGATGACCTACGTAATGTATTGCAGCATTGTCATTTATAATATCAGAGTAAGCGTACCTACTATCTGACTTATGGAAGAAACTGTACGGTCGTATTTTGTACCAAAATTTAAATTTTGTAAAAAGATATAAATATTTTTATATCCCAATAATTTAAATAATCTTCAAAATTTACATTAAAAAAAAAAAAAAAAAAGACGCTACGGCATAGATAATAATCTCCTCGTCCATACATTTGGTAATATATATTCTCTAATAAGAGAAGTGACAATGTTGCGATAGAAATTCTAAACATAAAATGCGATAATCATATCTTATTAATTCCATAATAAATAATAATAATATGTAATATCGATACCTTAAACAAACTCACAAAAAAACTCTCCTCGTCATTACCATTACGCTTAAATTATGTAATTAATTTAATATTCGTACGGAAGTAAAATACAGGTATACCTAGGGGGTGGAGATCGTCGGTATATTACAAAATGAAAGATTTATTAATTAATATATTTTCGTACATAAAACTCATGAAACTCGTTCGTTATATTTTTCGACCTTAATCCGTTATTCCGCACAACAGGGCTAAAATATAAATTCGTGGCATGTGTTTCCAATATGTCTGCAGGTGGTAGATTTCTTTAATAAAAATAAGAGCTTAAGCAAATTCCAGACTCCAGGAAAATCGATCGGAGGATAAAAACTCAGGCACTGGTACAGTTCCAAAATTCCATCCGATTAATGTACTAGTATTAGTACTGGACAAAGACAAATTACGTGAATAGGTTTTTTATTTAAAATAAAATTGTGAAAAATCGTGTCATATTTTATGTCGTTACCGATTTCCAAAATACTATATCTACATTAAAAAAAAAAAAAATAATAACGATTTCCCCAAAAATGTATTCTAAATTTTCTTCAAATTTTATATAAAAAAAAATATATATATATATATTATGTATATAGGCAAATAAATAAGTTAATATTTTAATAAGTACACCTGTTTTTAATACCATTACCATATTTTATAATATAATATGTACGATAAATAATCGTATTATATTAAAATATATTGTAGGCATATGCATTATGCAAGAAAAACGCATCAAATACATACTTATATATATGCCTGGTTTCATCGAACTTAAACGGTTAGCACATTTAATGGATTATTATTGAGTGTTAAAGGTTATTCAATTTTCGTCAGACCGTCAAATGTCAGTTTCCCTGTCCGTTTATTGACTGCCCGATTTCAGGTCATTCAAATTTAAAATGTTCATCGTAACATCATAAATAATATTTCTTTCAAAATTTGTAATAACAACAACCTAGATAGATACATGTAGTTTAATATATGTAACTAAATAATTTATTTGAGTTTTAATTTTCCTTTTTATTCATTTATCTCTATTTACATTGTCCTTAAACACATATGCCATAATACCCATATAATTTAATACCTACTGAGGACATCTTTTCAAATGTCTGTTAATTTATACAACTGATACGTTTTCGTACATATTTAATGGTATATTAGTATAAAACAAAACTTTAAACAACGGACTGTTAAAATATTCAACAGGCTCATTTGTATGCAATCTGAGGAAAGTAAATATTTTCAAAAAATGAGTTTTATAGTAAAAAAAAAAAAAAAAAAACATGATGAATTTTAGATGGAAGTACTTCACTTGTAGGGTACCGATCGGGGTAGATGTCGTTCACTTATCAGCTGATAGGATTCTCATGATGGATGTTTTACAATTAAAAGCAACGATGAATCATTATATTGGAAAAATGTTTCTGAACGGAGCTTCGGTATATGTATGACTATTACTGCCAGTTAAATTCGCTGTACCTAACAAGAACCATTTGTCAAATGCAACAACTCTTGGTTTGTTCAATATTTTTGAGTTTTCCTTTTTATCATAATTACTAGAACGTTTCACTATAATTATTTGTATATTGTATATATTCCCCTTTCAGTATTTTTGGACAATATTTCTGCTAATAATATGGATGATACTATAAAGTTATTTGCTAAATATATATAAATAATATCGACAATGATAGTTATGAGTTTTTAAATAATCGGTTACATGACATTAATTTAAATTAAATTACTATTTATTGACGCGAAATTTTAGATTATCTTTCTTCGCTTAAGGATAATGCAAGTATTGGGCCTGATGGTATTCCTGCAATTTTACTAAGAACGTGCGACCAAACTCTTGCTAAGCCATTACAATATTTATTTAATTTGTCTCTATCCAACGGAACTTTTCCTCTTTGCTGGAAAAAATCGTTTATTTCTCCCGTACATAAACCAGGTGACAAACAAAATGTGAAAAACTATAGGCCGATCTCTAAATTGTCAATTTTGCCAAAAACCATTTGAAGCTATTATCTCCAAAAAATTATCTAATTTGTTATGTTAATAATATAAGTCACTCTCAGCATGGACTTATACCAAAACATTCGATTCAAACAAATTTATTATTATATCATAATTGTTATCTTCTTAAAGCTCTTGATCATGGTTCTTAAGTAGATACTATTTACCCAGATTTTCAAAAGGCGTTTGATAAAGTAAATCATAAATTATTATTATATAAATTAAAAAAATCATGGAATTGGTAGGAACTTTTTAAAATGGTTAGTTTCTTATCTTTCTTTTCGTACTCCAGTAGTTAAAATTATGTTTCATGTTTCTGATGAATATCCTGTCTTGTCAGGAGTTGCTCATGGCAGCCATTTAGGTCCATTACTACTTTTAATATTTATTAATGATCTTCCACTAGTCCTTGATAATTCTATAAAAATTCTATTATTTTCTGATGATGCAAAAATTTTCTGTACAGTTAATTCTTTAAATGATTCTAAATATCTTCAATTTAATCTTAATAAATTTGTTTTATGGAGTAAAATACATTTATCACCGTTAAATATAGATAAATATCGTATTATATCGTTCAAGTAAAAATCCAATTATTATCTATAATTTATATCAAATTTAACTATTAGATTGATTTTATTTCTCTTATCAGAGTAAATTTAATTAAAAATTTGGGGATATATTTAGAAAGTAATCTTTCTTTTAATTATAATCATAAGATGATTACTAATAAATCGTTTAAGATGTTAGGCTTCATAAATAGAAATACCAAAGATTTCAGAAATCTATTGTGATTAAAAACCTTATATATAATTTTAGTTCGATCTAATCTTGATTTTGGCTCCGTAATTTGGTCTTGCAAATATTTGACATATATAAATGATATATAAAATGGTCAACACAATTTTTTAAAAATGATTTTGCTCATGTCAAATGTTCCTTTATCAGGAAACCCCTCTTATCTAACTCTAGATTATATTGGCCTTTCTTCCCCTTTCTCTTAGACGCAAAGTAACTAATTTATTTTTTGTTTTTGATATTATTAATTATAATATTATATGTCCTGAGCTATTATCTGAAATCGGTATTCGAATTCCATATCAAAATACACGTAATTCAGATTTATTTTTAATTCCTTATTACAAAAACTAATAGTGGTACAAATTCTTTTCTCTCTCGTGCGTTAATTTTAGCCAATAAAATATGTATACATTTGGATATTTTTGTTCTTTTTCGTAATTGTTTTAAAACAAAATCTTAAACAAAATTACTAAAAGATATTCATTAATTATTAATAAGAAAAGGAGAAGTAGTTTAAGAATATTATTAATAATAGAAAAAATTAAAATACAATATAAATAACTGTTTTTGTTTTTTGTTTTTTTTTTTTTAATTTTTATTATTTTTCCATCATTTGTATTTTATTCATCTGAAATGTTTTTACTGCTTTGTTTATTTTTTTCTTAATTTTTCACCTATTTGATTACAACTATTTTTATAGTATTGTTTTTTGTTTTGTTATATAGTTATTAGTTTATATTTGTTTTAATTATATTCTTTGTAAAAAGGCAGATGACCGTTAATTCATAACATAAATAAATAAATATATATAAATATATATATATATATCATATTTTTTTTACAATATAATAAGTGCGAATAATAATTCTGATGTTGTATGGTACTAAGTTTTCATTTATTAAGATTATTAAGTGGATTTTTATCGAAGTTCTTTTCTAAAAAGTTGTCAATTAGGTTGAGACAAACATCCACTCATTTTAAAATATTATCTATATTACTGTTCAGTTAAAAAGTATTCGATTTAATAATAAAGTCATTTATTACTAATTCTTTTGAAATGTGTTCCAGTTTCTTTCGTCCTAAATACTACTCTAATTTTTTAATTTATTTCATTTGATGCTGATCTCTCAAATACCCAATTGTATTCTTCGTGTTTTAGTCCATGGTCAAAATCATCAGTAACTAACTCACTTCGTAAGCATCTCACGGCTCTAGAACCAGCTCTTGAACTACATGCTCAATCCAGTAGTTTTAATTTTATGTCGTTCACAAAATGTAATTAGTCGTTGTTTTTTTTTTAATGAATATAGCTCAGTAATTTTATAAATTGCTATAAAAAATGGTCTCGAAAAAATGTCTCGTTTGGATTATTAATTGCCTTTACAGTTTGAGTAGAGCAATATTTTTGTTTTATTAATCGCGTAACATATTATTTTAATTGGAAAAGCGTTGTGGCTTTAATACGAACTCCTGTCGGCCAGGAATCGATCCAGAAATACGTCACAATATAGTAAGCGAGAAAAATGGTCCCAGGAGGGTGGGTGTGGAGTGTGGGATAGTAAAAGGTTTTTGATTTAAATGTATTCACGCAGCGACCTAGTCGTGTTCAATGCAACGATATACACATTGGAACAGGGCTTAGTTTCATTGAAAAATAAGAATACTAAATAGATTTTTGAAGATTGAACGATACTTTCATAGCAGAATACACTATGAACATTTGATCCTCCTGTATAGAAGCCCGGTTTTCAACATAAACACTGCATCCGGTTCACCGTGCACGCGATACAAGAGAATCCTACCTTACGTTACAAGGGCGCCCATAGGGTGAATTTCAGGGGGAGGGGGGTACAAATTAAAATAATTATAACATTTTTAAATTTACTACCTACCGGTTTTAGCAATAATCCAATATTAGGTAATTTTTATTAGGTGTTCCCCTGAATATTAGGGAATCCTTCCCTTGAATCCATATGTACAGATAAAATTCTATATTTATTGATTTTGTCTTTCTAAAGAATCATTTAGTCAAAAAAAAATTGAAAATTTGACTTATTTATGACTTTTTTTTAAATATAATATTTAGATAACTAAGAATGTTATGATTTAACTTCCAATGGTTGGGTTATGATTGGATTTTTAGTTCTGGAAAAATATGATTTTTAATGTACCTAGATTTTTTTTTTTTGTATTACAATTCCAATACTGTTTCGTTTTTTTTTTTTCATATGATACAATTTGTGTCAATCCCAACCCATAGAAAATTCCTGTGCAGTATAATAAATAAAATCAATAACTGAAACATATAAAATAATAAAATTAAATTATAAAGACTATTTATTGAATGTAAAGGTGCGTAGTGCAGTAATACAATTTAGAGTTAGTTTAAATATTATATATTTTCAAATAAAAATTGTAATTTTCTCTTTTTAATGCCAAATTTATCATTTACTTTATCAATATATTCAGATTTTTTAATATTGTCGTTAATTTTTGCTTTATGAACGCTCATCATACATAACCCGTCAAGTCTTTCTTCACTCATTGTAGATCTTGTCCATGTTTTCACTTTCCGTAATGTATTAAATGATCTTTCTACTCTACAAGTGGTTGGTGGCAATATAATATATTTTATTATACATTGTTTTATCTCAGGAAAAAATTCACATTCATTTACTTATTTTATATAATCTTGCATTATATCATCTATATACGTTTGTGACTTCAACTTCCAATAGCCATACCAAATTAAATCATTAATTTTTAAATTTTGAATTTCAAAATGATTTTCAATATCTTTGAGTATCTCAAGGTATCCATTTTTTTCAGTTTAACTAATTCATAGGGAAATAACCAATATAATTTGAAAGAAGTCTCATTATTTTCATTAAATCTAGAACTTAATGATCCAATAATGAAGTCTAAATATGGACACTCGGTAATAATCTTCAACAGATGAAATATTATAATTTGAACGATAACTTTGATGTCCAACTGTTCGATGTATGTCAAGTCTAATATTAAAGTGATTAGCTGTATTGGTTATTTCTACAATGGTGGTTACCCTAATCACGTATCTAATATTTTCATACTGATAATATCTTAAATAAATTACTCAAATTGTTAACAGAAATTTCGTTTTACATGGTTTTTGAATTTTCCAGGGGGGCATGTCCCCTCTGACCCCCCATCTAAATTGGCGCCCATGCTTACGTATCACACTTATAAATAGTAAACGGCCTTATTGTTTTGTGTTTTAACTAAAGATTTAACATGTCCTAATTAATACGTTTCACATACTATATTATGTATTAGATGCCAACTGTAATTTCATATTATATGTATCTTTCTACATATTTTGTAAATTAATATTATATTTCTTAATATCATCAACATAATAACTTACAATACAATTGAAAATAATATTTTTAATTTATTTCTAAATCCAAAATAGCTATTTTATACATTTATTTTTTTTAAAAAAAAACCAACAACTTTTGGCCGTAGAAGTTATTAATCGACGGTATTTTTACATTTATTATATCGGCCCCCGGACTATGGTTGAGTGGTCGAATCGCGTGTTTCGGCGCACAAGGTCCTCCCTATTTGATTACAATGTATATTAAAAGAGGTAGACCGTAATTACCAAACCCGTCCAATAATATGCTGTCCAGAACCATATTAGACTCCTCTAATTTGTGAAGGTGCAAACCTGAGTATTTTAGAGTTCGGAAAATATGAGGACGTTAAATATTAAATTCATTTATTTTTAAGTTTATTGAGTATTTAAGACATTTACGTCGATTTTTGCCGGTCAATGGTAATTTGGCCACTATAGATGGTTGTAGATGCCTTCGGCTGTTTATTTAATATATGAAAATATTATACACAATAAAATGTATAACATACACTGTATACAATTTGTATATTCAAACATTCAGTAAAATTGTTTGATAAGATGTTTAGGTCTAATACTATCCCTTGTAGGACATCGGCTGATTCTCTTAAACATTAAAATGTTAAGTTTTTCATTACTGTTTCAGTATTATATTTGAGAACAAATATGATGAATTATAATATTTTTACAATGACATGTATTTAAAAAAACTGTAGGTTATTTAATTCCATACGCAGAAATAGATGGGTATATGTTTTAAAATTCCAAAAATGTTATTCCTTTATCAACAAGTGAATAAAAATTGATTCATACATATAATGATTACCGTTAGTTTCTCAGTAAATTTTAAATTTAAATTTCGTGAATTAAATTCGATTTTTTTGCATAAAAATAATAGGTACTTACTTACGTCTTTATTATATTTTTGGGTAAAAATTATTAACTACCATATTACGATGTTTATTTAGTTGATGGATTGTATGAATTTAATTAAACGAACTACCTAATGTACTTAAATTAAACTGTGTGGATTATTCAGCTATATTTACTTATATTAATATCATTTATTTAATTAATTGTCCACTAATAATGAATTTTTCGAAAACTTTATAATACAATATTAAAAGAATCACATTAGAATATATTGTACCATTGTGTGACGTATTAAGAAAATTTTTACAAGTATTTAAAAAGTATGCAGAATATTTTTTCTATATACAGAATCCAAATATATTATTATTTAAGTACTTTAAAACATTTTGGTTTTTTTTTTTTACAAGACTGTGAATTTAATGTATTTTATGTGAGTTGGTATAGGTATATGTATAACGACCAATAAATGTAAAGAATTCCAATAAAGTAAAGAAACAACTAAAAATATTTACACACATGATATAAAAAAGATAGAAAGCTTTTTTCCTCAAAAATTGTTTAAAAACTTCTATTAAACTGATCAATTTTTGAAAACAAAATGTTTTAATCGGGGATTTCTTTGTAAATTGAATAACTACTTTACAAAAAAAATGTGAAGATATACTCCGTTTACCGATCTATCTTGGTACGTCATATAAATAAACGTGGGTTCGTATACAATATAGCTTTCGAATTGCTCAATATATCCCTAAAATAGTCTGTTTTCGTTCATAAATTTAAAATTACGGCTTTATTTTGAGAATGAGATGAACTAATTTAGATAAAATTTGAAAGAGTTAAATTTCAAATTTCCATAAATCGAGTTGGATTTTGGTATGTAAGAAATTAGAATATAATTTTCTCCGCTTAAAAATTGGTGAATTAGACCATTATGATCCTACGTGTTCAAAATATTTCGAGACCAGAAAACTGATCGAAATTGAATAAATATTTTAATTTCGTTTTAAGCTATAAAGTATGGTTCAATCAACCGTAAAATATTCGCCACCGTGGAATGCCATATAAAATATTTTTTCCAGGCGCGTTTTAATGTCAAAGAGCATTTCGAACGCATAATTATATATATATGCATTTATAAAAGGATCACTTTATACTACATGGTATATAATATTATAATGCGCGTTCTGCTCAACAGACCTCCATAAGTACACAAATAAATAAGTAATAAAATCTTATAATATGCGACGTGCATTAATCTTAATGGAAATATTATTAAATTTTTAGTGAATATATTGAAATATCCGTTTTCCGAAAATTCGAAACTAGCAGACATAACACATGATACGCCTACTGTTTGGCGTGCGACCCAAAATACAAACGCTGGAAAAACTTAAATAATACAATTCAAGAATTCAGTAGAATTCGGAGTGTAGGTACCAGGTACTCGCATAAAGTAAACGTCAGTTTTGTGCCATTAAGATTCGTATCGTTGTTTATAAAAAAGTTTGAAAACAAATGCAGTTAACATAATCTCTAGGCACAAGTTATAATTTATATACCTACCGAGTATTATTATTATATTGTACGTGAATCGTAATAAACCGTGTAGAGATTTTCGAGCTGACCTATCAAAAAGAGTAACCGGTAAATTAAAAAAAAGAGCCAAATTATAAAAAAAAAAAAAAAACCAATTCATTTTTCACCGGTTTTCTATGATATACGATCGGTGTTGGTTTAACTTGAAAAAGCCCGGTTGGTAATTTAATCCAAAGTCTCTATAGAAAAAAAAAATTAAGTAAATATGTTTAGTTGTTGTTAACTTTTTAATTTAAATGCAGTGACTTTGATGTACACTTTACTAATATATATATATTATTATCTAATTAACAATATCTGCGAAGAAGTTAATTATACTGGTTAATTTTTTTCGATCAAAGTACGTTAAAATATAGTTTGTTTTTTTTTTTAAACTTAAAATCAAAGTTTTAAAAAGTGGTAAAAATACACTTATAAATGAAACGTGTTCTTTTGGTTATCCCGTGTATCTGCATAATTAAATCCTTGTACTGTTATGACAAAAAAAAAAATAAAGAAATCGTTTTATTTATAAAATACATATCACGAATAAAAAACAACCTTATTTCATTACTTATGTCGTATTAACATTTTAACATTAATTGCAATTAATGTTAAAATTTTTATATTTGTATTACAGTTTCCCTGATTTGGATAATTTTGAGTTGTTGAAGTTTTTATCCGTTTATACTATGTATATCCGATAGCACTTGACATAAGTGCTCGGTAGTTACTTATTACGTACGTTTAAATATACCAAATATGTAATATAGCAATTGGAAATATATGTAACATACCATAATAATATTATGTTGATATTAACCAATTAGGAAGAGTTTATAACTTTATAACTTGTTTATAAAATACACGATGCCGAGTTAACATTTCTCTCTGGACTCCTCGGTAGCTCTATATACAGACTCCCCTAGTACCTTCTCGCCTTAATCGTTCTCGTCCACCTTTCTTCATTCCGATACACTTGACACCAGTCACACGGTCAACGAACCTCGGTATAATTTAACCCCTTCAGCCAATGCATATCCCTCGTTTTTGTTTTAAAAAATCAATTGTTTATCTTCGTTATGTTATCTGATATCTATATTTTAAGGTTTACGTTTTGGAACCATAATCGTGTACATCCTAATGTATTCTAATGTCAATACGTATTAATATAAGCACTGTGCACTATATAAATCCAAGGGTTCCTCCCTGCACACACTGAATAAATAAATAAATAAATAAATAAGTATTAGAAATTTAGCTGGTGGGATTTGAAGGAGGAATTATTTCCGTTTTTATTTTTAGAATAACGAAAACTATAGCGTCTCGGACTTTATCTTTTGCAATACTGTTATTTAGGTACATCCATAATATCCAATTCGGGTAAAAGATGTTTTCGAAATACGCCGATAAAATGTTAGCATCCATCGGAACCGTAAACTGCCGTAGTTTTCGTTTGTATATTATTTATTGTCAATGATGCGAGACACTGGATGGAGTAAAACATAATATGATGATGATATCATTAAAAAATAATATTAAAATCGATTAAAAGCTACAAAATGACTGCGTATTCCATGTGAATAGAATTTATAATTACTCATGAATCGTTTTTTTACGGCCATTACAATGTTTGAAGAAAATTTATTAATTTTTTTATAATATAATACGATCAAATAGATGCGCGTAATCGACATTTGTCTTAA
This sequence comes from Pemphigus obesinymphae, assembly GCA_025469235.1. NCBI lineage: Eukaryota > Metazoa > Arthropoda > Insecta > Hemiptera > Aphididae > Pemphigus > Pemphigus obesinymphae. Next base: position 39,733 of record JAIPRL010000900.1, read on the forward strand.
GTTATGATTTTTTTTAACAGCAGTAGAATAGCAAACATTTAGCTTTTTATTACATTCTTAGCTTTTAATTTATACAATAAACATTTTTTAATTTAAATATTTTCACATAAAATTTATATAAATAGTATGAAATTAGGAAAATATTTTTGAAAACTTTAGACATTTTTTTCTCCTGAAATTTGAATATATTTCACACCGACATGGTTAGAAAATGGTTGTGGAATATGAAGTGACGGCTAAAACTCTTATAGTGTAATATGGCCAGCAGAAGAAGAATTAGAAATAATACATATTTTGATAGTTTTAATGAATATTAACATAAATGTGACCTAACTGGTATTTGAGATTTTCGTTTATAGTTGCCATAAAGTACCCACTTTTAATATTAGGTATATGTAATATACATATTTCAAAACCTAAAATTAACACTATAATCAAATAAATATTTCAAAATTTAAATTTGCTCTAAGTAGTCCAAAGTTGATAAAATATTTTTGAAAAAAAATGTACCTTATATATTTCAAGACGATTTTTATGTAAAGGAACAATATAAGCAAAAAATTCATTAAGACTCTCCACCTCAAAAAAAAAATTCATCACGCTATTGTCTGGCGGGGGGAGGGGAGTTTAAAATAAAGTTATTTGAGTGTAGTATAAAAAAGTTATAATTGGTATGCAAGACATGATATGGCTATAATATTATCAGATTTCATTATAACAATTAATATCAGGAAATACATTTACTAATTTAATGAACTATTATGTAATATTATGTAAAAAAGTAAGAAACATCTGAGTTTTTGTTGAATAATGAAAATGAAAAAAAAGTTTTAATTTTAAAAGAAAATAACCGCAGTGTAGATATTTAACACGCCGAGTGTAAATAATATGTATAGTACATTGTATACGCTATATATTCGAAACATGTGCTTAATACAAGTAAAACATACGATTTTGTAGCGGTATGTATGAATTATCTATAGTACTATGTAAGGCAAATAATTGTACTATTTAGATAAATTTATCTAAATAGTTTTTTTTTTTTATATTATATATCGTTTTTAAATCACGAAGTACTTATCACAAAACTTATCACTTAAGCACAGAATCCTTATTTTTCAAATTGCAATTTCTTGCGTATATATTCCTTCCAAATGTAATACATCCATCAAAAGTACCATATCCGCGGATAAGCAAAGTACTTCTATCTCTACTGATAACCAACGAGGGAATTTCACCTTTAGAAAAAATTATAATTCCAATAATTATTATTGACGGTATTAATTATTGTTTATGTAGGTGTACCATAAATGTATAGCTGAATTAAAAATCGTTATTATTATAAAACGTTCCACTTTAATATTTGCAAGTTCATATCTATATTTTTACATTATATTTGTAAATGTATAAATAAAAAATTATAATTTTATAATAGAACTTTAAATGGTATTTTTTCAAGTTATATTGTTTCAATACGTCATATTTAATTTATATGCATAAATAAAATGTAAACTGTGTGTAATGTATTACATATTTAACCTAATAATAGAAAACAATTGTCTGTTTTTTATCTAGATACATTTTAGATCCATTATCTGTCTTACTTCAATCATTTTTATCTTTGTCTATATGCGAAAATGTACACAGACTTACGTGGGCTCGACATAGCTTTTAAAACGTACAATATTGGTGGTTCGATCTCCGGTTCCGAAGCAGTGGACAATTGTTTTTTGCGCGTTATCAATTATCTCCTGCGGTCGGCGGAGGGAAAGATGACGTCTCTCCCCAATCCCCGGGTGTACACCAGAAACCTAGACTGATTTTCGTCTTTAACTGTTGAGATTATTATAAGTTCATTTGATTCCCGATTGGTTACTGATGGGCGATATTGTGGCTGGTCTCAACTCGGACATCCGGAAGCCTACCGACCACTGAAAACTTTTCCTAAACGGGAACTTCAAACTAGTGTCTCAGTAGACCTAACGTAGTCCGTCCTGGGACGGGCTATATGCTGTTATCCCTGTCACCCCTGTTAAACGCGCATCGATAAGTTTAATGATTTGGGAATTTTAATTGAATTTTTAAAAAAAAAAATATATATATATATAGGTATATATAACGGTTCTATAAAAATTCGATAAAATATTTACCGTTGTGAAAAAAAATATCCAATTTTAAAATGATTTTTTTCCTTTTTTCGATTTTACATTTTACGAACAACGCCAATGGCCGTCACTGGGAAACTTTATATATATATATAACATTGATCCGAGCTCATTTCCTGTGCGTAATGGCTTTTGTCGATAGAGAGACCCGCCGCCTCTTGACTGTATATAACGCGATCGCGGTTTTGCGCCATCGGGGTGTGTAGAGTAATAATATATACGGTCGATGACGTGATAATATATAATACAATATCGTATCACATTGTGATACGTTATTGTATAATATATAAAGACTGCTGGCAGTACCGCGGTATACCGAGGTGGTATATGCACCGTAATAACAATAATATACCTAGGTACCTACGTTATACCTGCGCGCACACCAACACCGTATCTACACGTGTACACGCACACAGTATAATACGTGTGAAAAACGGTTCAATAAAATATATATCGAATGGTTTGGGGGGGGGGGGGGAGGAGGAGGACGGCCACGGGCAAAACGAGGAAAAAAAACGAAAAAAAAAAAACCGAAAAAAATAAATCCTAATAGATGATAGCCGTCAAATCCAATTCGTACACGTGTTTAGTGCGGCGCAGTAGAGGTTGCAGCATTCGCCGGTGGCGTGCCCCGAGAAAATCCAATTTGACTTCGGCGCCGCGGAACGTTCGCTTTTAGCGACTTTCACGTTCGTATACGTACGCGTACCTGTATAGTATACCTACCGAGTGTTTTTGACCAGCTAATAGTACTGTTTTTTTTTTTTTTTTTTTTTTTTTTTATACATATAAAAATATTAAATAATGTATCTGAAATGTACCGAGATAAGGATAAATAATATATATTAATTACCCGATCAATTATTATCAGTTTAAATGTTATATCATACACGTTAAACACGTATTTTACATTCACACGCACGGACTACTTAAATGAAAAACGCGTTGAAACAATATAATATAATTATTATTAATTCCGTTGACGTTTTTATAATAATATTATTCGTTTATTTTTATGCACTTCTAAAGATAAAGTAAAAATACATAGATATTAACTTACACGTATTTTAATAGACTGTTATATGTAATAACGGCATTTTTCATTATATCTACAACATAATAATAATTAATAATAATAATAGTAATAAGTAATGGGTAATATCATTTTTTTTTTTTTTAAAAGCGCATTGTGCGTATTTAGCTAGTCCGTTTATTTTCTATGTTCGTATGTACACTTTTTCGGGCAGTAGTAAAGCAAGAGTTTCCTGGTATATATATTTTCATATGAAATTCTTTCTAGTTTGTAATTTATACAGATCGTTTTTTGATTTTTTCAAGCAGTTTTCAAAATCGTAATGAAAATCCTTCTATAACGGAAATATTTTTATAAAAATTGTTAGAGACTTATAAACATTAGAATGTACTAAATAAACTACGCATGGTTAGCAATTAATATTATATAGGTAATATATTATAATATTTATAACTAGGGCTAGGATTTATATGCAATAAAAAATGATTAAATATGCATTTGGTTTATTAAAAATATGCAAAAATATGCAATAAAAATATGCTTAAATAAACCAAATAAATATTATTTAAAAAACACATTTTCTATAAATTTTTTTTAAATACCAATTAATAAAATTTAATATTTTTAACGCAAAAAAATATGATGAAATAAACACTTAAAATATAAAA